>JAVYIG010002486.1:207500-245196 GCA_035222895.1 Strongylocentrotus droebachiensis | reverse complement strand
AAAATTTTTCAACAAACATCAAACGTTAGGGGGTGTGTCCCGAACCGACAATCACTGAGCTTCGTGGCTGTGGTCATATACTTTCAATCTTTCCATTTTAACCAACCAAAGCACCTACCCCCAAGATTTAAAAAAATGTGAAATAATAAAGTTAACATACTCATGTTTACATTAAATATGTTTTAAACAACAATTCGTCATTTTGCTTTATCAAACCACCAATGATAGAGAGGCGAAACACAGACCTTTGAACAACAAAATTTCTGTCGATTTCGCGGTACTTGGCGATAGCACGGGAGCCATACAATTTTATAAACAACTATGACGTCATTATTGGTATATAATTCATAGATAGATCCATCAGAAACATGGCGACCGTAGCATTGCGAATCCTGTTTCTGGTGCTTGTAATATCACTATTTAGTGTTTCAGTGCACTCTTTCAGACTCGGATCGAGGGCAAAAACCCTGCATTTTCCCCACCGAGAAGCAGATGATGGAATAAAGAGGATAAGACGGAGTGTTCCCACCGAAAATGAAGGTCCAGCCGCCCATCCAGCCCATCAATCGCGGACGGCGAGACAAGCAGATAATCGGCCCGATGAGTCTGCGCCAAGCACCGGTGAAGGTATTCAAGTCACAAAGGTGTGTGTTATTCTATACTGTCAACTTTAGCTAGCTTTAATACGCGGTTGTGCAACTTGTTCGATTGTTGTTGTTTTTTGCACATGGGTGCTCCGCACTGCATATGAATACCTGACCCATTTGTCTTGTGTAAGATTTGCTCATGCCTCATGTAACTAGACAGTTTCACAATTATTAATAAATATTATGATGTGATTCAATGATTGATGATATGATAGCATAGTCTAGTGAAACTAAAGTCAGTAAAGACCGTCCGTAGACTATAGAATAGAAAGTAGAGTCATGTTTCACCACGTTTAAACTTTAATGACATTGTTCCGAGTGTTAGTTGATAATGATTAATGATATAGTCTAGACCCCCATTATTACTTGGATAGACTTCTAGATCCAAGTACCGTAAGTCAATTCATGATGTCAATCAGTCAGTTTACTTCTTTCCTCTAATCTATCCTCTTTCCTCATTGTTGTTGTCCTCTGTTGTCTGCCCCGCCCCTCCCCCGCCCCTCCCCCGCCCCTCCCCCGCCCCTCGGGGTTGGAGGGACCGCATTCATGTTCCTCAAATCTATGGTAAAGGGGTACTTTTCATGCAACAAAGTCCGGCCTGTAATACACAAAAATCCAGCCCGTATTAACTTTACACACCGGAGATAGGAAGGTGCTTTTAAAGGGAGGGAACAAGATAAACAAACAATCAAACATTGAATGTAAATTAAATAAATATAATCAAAATAAATGAAATTCCTTTTTTCCGCCATACAGTTTGATCGAATTATTAAGATCTAACAGTTAGACTTAGGCCCAAATTCACAAAGGAGGTTAAAATTTCACCCATGGTTTAAATCATCATTTACATGTACCGGTAACCCATGGTCTTATATTAGCGCAAAATAAGCATGACACAGACAGAGGTCCAATATTAGACAGGCGCAAGGCAAGGTACGCTTTAATATTTTGCGCTAATTTTTAAACCATGGGTTACATGTATGTAGTTAAACCTCCTTTGTGAATTCGGACCATAGAGTTTCATTTTCATTTTGAGAACTGGGATTTGCCTTAAATGAAGATGAATCAACAACATTATAAAAGTCAAAGATAAAGTTGAGTTCCGGTCATGCAATTGCATTGTGAAAGAATCGATCAGAAAAGGTTGATCATGTAGCATATCCATGTAAGTATTGGTGTGTGCTGCAAGGTTCTGGAATCATCAAAATGATAAGAAAATTGGCCCAGTCTTGGTAAAGTTACAAACACTGTACACAGTGAGCAGTATATGGGACTACACAAACTATTTTTAAGCCGTTACTTGTCATATTAGAATATGAAAGCATTTGAAGAGACATGCTTTTCAGGGGACATTTTTACTCTGATGTTCTTCTACACTTGCATGATAACGCTCACAAATTATTTTTCACCTCTTCCCAGAACTCAACTTTCTCTTTAATTTGCATTGTTTTCATTTGTTTCTCCACCATAAAGTTTGACCTGAATGACCCCCATCCTGAGCTGATCGTTCATTGGGCAGGCGAGGGCAGCGATGTCATCATCTGCCTCACCCGTGACATCACGCAAACCACCCAATCAGAAAGCTACGTCTATATCTCCAGCGACTATGGGGCAACGTTCGCGAACAAGTCAAGCACGATGTTCCGAACTTTCTCCACGAGGCCGGTCTATGATCGCTTCTACAGCAGCAAGGCTGACATCCAGAGAGTAAGTTTAGCGATACTTAAAGGGGTAGTCTACCCTACACTGTAGAATTTAAGATAAATTTGAGTATACCAACTAGTCTTGGTTTTTGGGCAGGTTGGTTATCTGAAAAGCCAATTTAAAACAGTAATTTGAAGAAGTTTACAAGCTAGCTATTATCAGACATTGTACACACATCTGCACTGCACCTCAACAGTACGACAATACACCTGACGGTGGCCTGTACTGCTACTGAAGAAGAAGAAGAAGAATATTTCATCAATCTTTTAAGGCTTACATGTATGTTGGACAATATTATTAAGGACAAGTACATGTATTAAATTTCATGTTGATTAGTGCTATTTAATGAATAGTTTTAGCCCCCGAAATGCCCAAAAGAGCCCCAAAAGTCATACATGTAAAACGGCCAACAAATTTGCATAGAGTTCACTACAAAACAAATTAAAGAGTGTTATTTTCATGCAAGCAAGCTTGAAAAGTAGCCCCGAAATGTTTTAAGTATGTTTTTCCCTGGTTAAATCCAAAGGCAAAGGAGAAGACTTGATTTGTTTTAAGTGTCCAAACACACAACCCCCACCCCTCCACCATACTGGTCTTACGCATGCGATTACATTGTGAAAAAACTGTCTGGAAACAATTGGGAAAGGCTTCCACACTACATGTATAAACATGAAAAGGATGCAAAAGCTCATATTCAAAGGATTTTTCACCTTTTTCAGAATTCACCCTTTTCTCTTTTTATAAGGGGAAGTTCAACGTAGTATTGAATTGGTGAAAACAATTCTGGTAAATAGTTGAAGTACATGTATGTAAACGTACGTGTATGTACACAATCTATTGAACATTTGAGGAAAAGCATTCAAGTAATTTATTACTACAACATGTACCAGGTGGTGATAAATAATGTAGACCTCTTTACTATTTAACATATTCAAATATGGATGTTTGTTTCCTGGGAACCTAGTAACGAGTTATTCCATTTACCTGTTATTAATGAATGAACTACAATACTTGGAATCCAGTCTGCATACATTACTTGTTGCTATGTACAGCAAGCCTCAGGCAAGCTTTCCTGTTGTCAAGAACAACCTAACAAGTATGCATAAAATTGGAATCAGCCAGGCGCCAACTACATTAGATATTGGCGCTTTATAAATTCCTGGATTGGATTGGATTGGAAAAACTGGTCTATTGAGATGAATGAATGAAAACAAATTGTAATAATAGAACTTCTGTCAAGAAAAGTACAGTTGTAACTTGTACATTATAGCTGTAAGGTACTGCCAGAGAAACTAAGAATTACTCTGTAAATATTTTAACTGCCCTTCCATGACAAAACAGCATTAATTGATTTTTCATGCAAAATTGAGTTATATAGTGTGGGTGACTCAGAACATCAAGTATGCAATAAACATGTTAAATTAAAACTTGAAGGTTAAAAAAATACTGTAATTATCTATTTTGATATTTGTACTGTATGAAAACATTTAAACACTTTGAATAGGAAATTGAAAAGCATGTTTCTTCCTACAGAACACTAAAATAGTCTGTTACCGGTATGCTGTTTTGTCGTGGAAGGGCACTAGGGCAGTACATGTACACGTACATGTATGTACAGTTAAGAGCAATAATACAGGTTAATGGTCGGTTTAGTTGTACTTGTCTAGTTTCGCTTTATATTAGGAATTTTGTTTTGAATAGCTGTTAATCTTCAAGTACCGGTACACAAACACTTGTTGCACGATCTACACGTTTCCCAACTTACGGCTGGTGCTGAGACTAGACATGTTGCACCACCTGTATGACTTGGTGATCATGTGACCCAGAAAACGAGACAAAGAATGCCTTGACTAATACCTCATTGGCTGGGGAGAGGGAAATTCAGAATCCACCGAACAATCGTTTCAGAACGAATAATAAGAAATCTATTTTTCATGCTTTATGAGTTGCTAACACACCATCGATACCATACAGTACATAGGCATTGTGCATTGTACACAAGACTACAAGTTCATACGGTAGTCATTATGTGCATTCATGTGTACTGTAAAAACACAATATATGGCTGTAAAAGTGTGCAAGGCTGAATTGAGCATAATATGATGTACAGTACCTGTATACAGTATACATTGTACATGTGCAGCTTGTATGCATGAAAAGTTGGTGCATACAGTACACGTTGCGGCGGTGATCTTCACAAAAGATATCTTTTATTTATTTGTACAACTCCCCACACATAAAAAGAACATCATAAAATGAAACCAGGAAAGTATTGTGTTTTGGTTTCATCAAGAATTTGAATCACACAGGTACATGTACATGTATTATGAACCTTTCAGAAGCAGCGGTTAAAGGAGGAGGGGGGGGGGGGTGTAATACTGATGAATGTTGATTTACAGCAAATATGCCCCAAGATCCAAGTAATGAGCCACCTTTTTTGATCTACGTGTATCATAGAATAGTTTGTTCACTACTTTGTGTATGCATACATGTACTTCTTGAAGAAAGGTTTCCCTGGCCTTGACAATTAACTCAAATGCTTGCCATATGCTTGCCTGACATTGCAACAGTTAATGTACATGCAAAGTGGATTCCTATATAGAGATGCCATATTAGCAAGTGAATTAGAGATTAACCAGAACATGCATCAATTGAAAGGTTTAATGTGTGAATGGGTTTTTAAAAATGAAAATATCTGTAAAGTAGCTTCCTCTCGAGAATACTTTTTTTTACCCCTTTTTGGTGAAACTGGATCATACATGTATGATAATGAGACTGTTGTAATAGTAACAATACAGTAAATATTTCCTTTTAAAATCTTAACTCTAAAACACCCCAGTTTGAACAGCCTAAGAGGCAGGAAATGACAACTAGTTGCCGAGAACATATTGTTAAAAAAAGCTCAAATAATTGAGGTGCATACATGTACAATGTATGTGACCTTTACCAGTTCCCTTCTTTCCAGTCATTCAGGAAGTTACTGTTATAATACTTTCCTTATAAATGAAGGTTGTTTTTTTAGTGTCCCACTACAGTGTATGTAAATCGTAAAATATAAAATGATTGGGCGTACAGTATGTAAAGAGAAAGTTCAAGTTACAGTGGATTAAAGTAATAAGGATGATTTTTTTAATGAGGTGCTTTGTGTAGACTAGTCAGAGCTATGATTATGATACTGATACTGATACTGATACTGATACCGATACAACCATGGAACAATGGCGCTCAGGGTTAAACATCCATCATTTACATAGTACATGTATGCTTCCTCTTTCTTTTTTCGTAATGAACAATGTACAAAAGAATATTAAAGCGATGTCACTTGAAAACGATTGCTCTTTAAAGCTTTAAAGGTGGTGTGTCCCTTTTACAGGCTGAAAATATGAGCTTGTGTGAATCCGATGGCAAACCAGAGATAATACAAACTAAAAACTCCCCTGAATAGATTAGAACTGGTGGAAGTGACTGTTGGCAAGATTGAGTCAATTTCAAAACCTAAAAATACCTCATGTGAAATTATACATAATGTACATGTACAGTGTATGTATATTTAATACTACTTTCCCTTTAACTTCTAGACCTGGGGGGTGTTTCACAAAGATCCTAAGTTGAACTTATCTCTAAGTTGGACTTAAAAATTATGGAAAGCCGTTAGCGTCTTTGAAAATGTTTTGTAAAAGTTGTTTTAAAAGGCATAAAATGTTGATTCACATCATTCATATTTTCTATTATCAAGGAGGTTTCATGTTCTTGATGTGGAATTTATAAAAAAAGTCTAAAATCCTTGAATTTCTGCTTTTAAATATATTTCATTTTAAGGCTCCAATGGCTGTCCATACTTTTTTAGTCCAACTTAGTGTTAAGTTCTACTTAGGATCTTTGTGAAACACCTCCCTGATCACGATGCAATCATGACTACAGTACATGTACATGTAGAACTCAACTTTATCTTTAATCATGCGTACAGTATGTGTACATCTCTGTATGGACATCCTGTTCTCTTTTAGCACCCTGTATAATTATGTCATTTGTTTTCCTTCCCTGTACGTTTTTCTCATTGTCTTTGAATTCTATGATAATACACTCTTGTAATACTACACTGAGCATGGCACTTGGGACAGATTATTTCCCTGGCACAATTTGAAGATTTCCCGCGCTGGGAATCCATTACAAAGTCAAATATATGTTTTGCATTTCCGAGGATTTTACACCAAAATCAAACATAACATGTACATGTACAGTATACTGTTAGACAAAAGAAGATGAATTGAATTGAATTGATTTGAAGGTTTGATTATCATTTTACTTAATATCATTATGTGGAGGATTTACAACATTTACAACGAAAATACACAGTTACATGTACATGTACACTGTATATCGTATGAATTTGTATGAAATTCACACTGTACATGTACATACATACATGTATACAACTACAGTGTACATTACATTTATTATTATACAGGTATTTCTTTTCTACGGAGAGGGGGGGGGGGGGGGGGGTGGTAAACTGCTTTAAAAAGCCTTGCATTTCACTTTTACTTCCACTGTTATCTGATTCTTTCTCTATGAATTATTGTTTTGAAGAAACATTAAAAACATGGTGACAGTATTAAATATAGGAAGATGATTCAATTACATTTTGGGGCTAGTACATTGTAGGTCAAGATCATAGTCGTCAGTTGACATTTGATTATAGGCTTTTTGTTCTCATTGTGATATTTCACCAATAATTCTATCCATTTCCTATACAAATTGCTTGGTAGAAATCATTAAACACATAGGTCTGAATTTACAAAGGAGGTTTAAATTTTATAACTCATGGTTTAAACCTTCATTTTTATAATAACTCATTGTGTAAAATTCGCGAAAAATTTAGCGTACCTTGCCTTGCGCCCGACTAATATTGGTCCTCTGACTCTGACGCTTATTTTGCGCTAATTTTAGACCATGGGTTATGTAAATGAAGATTTAAACCTCCTTTGTGAATTTGGCCCATTATGTAGAATTGTCTACGGTAACGGTATGTAATCTTGAAGTTTTAGTGCCAGATTATTGTTTAATGAAAAAATACCATCATAACCAAGATTTTTGACTACCATTTAATAATCAAATATCTCTTAAACAACCTTGTCTTCATGTTGTTTCTCCTTGCAGTATATGTTCACCGACGTGGTCAACTCGCTGGTCACCACGACACAAAACTTTGGGAGTACCTTCAGCACCTTCACAGTCCCTTTCAAGCCAACGTCCATCTATACTCATGCCGTCAACCCGGACATCGTCCTTGGAATGGATGAGAACGATGATTCCAAAAGGGTAAGCACGACTCGATCAAAATAAATAAACTAGGGAGAGTTTCTCAAAGACTAAGATCGACTTTAAGTTGGACTTAACTATGGCAGGCCGTTCATGCCACTGTTTACTCTTACCATTTTATACTGGCATTGGTCTCTGATGGGACATACAGTATAAATCGTGGTCACAAATTAAAAGAATTGTCATTTTTTGATAGTTCATTATTGAAGGAAAAAGATCATAATTGAGAGACCAATAGTGAGAGCAACCAGTGGCATGAATGGCCTGTCATAGTCAAGTCCAACTTAAACTCGATCTTAGTCTTTGTGAAACAACCCCCTGCTGTTATAACCCTTTCAGGATAAGATGTAGTTTAAGGGCTAAAGTAATCACAAGTTGTTCTTCAAATTTGCAACTATCGTATTTTTCTTTCATGGCTAAATTGTTATGAGAAAGTTTAGTGTCTTTAAAAATGATATGAAACAAAAAATAAAAAAATAAAAAAAAATAATTAAATTTTGATTGAAAATAGTGATCTTAACACCCCGGACTTGCAGAGTTCCAATGTTCAATGGTTTCGATGTGATACAGGATATAAAACACGTTGCTCATACGAAAGTCCATAATTACTATAAGTGTAGGATGTGGTTCTAAACTTTGAAATATCTTACTGTAGTTAGGGACTGTGCAGACAAACATGTGGTTTAATAATACAAAACTATATTAAAGTCTACTTGAACTAGTCTTGAAGTTAATACATGTACAAAATGAAGATCTGTCGATGGTAATGTACATATTTTGCTACCTTACACATGTACAATTTAGTGGTGTTATGAAAGATAATTTGTTTGCTCTCCTGATTTGAAGTTTTGTGGAAAAAGTGACTTTGAATACACATTCATGTTGCAATGCCACCAATCCAATAAAATAGGTTAGAGATTATATGCCTGTAGCAACAAGTTTGTTAATGGGACCTGCAACATCATTTCCAATACGTTTTTCATATAAAAGTTCTTCAGGAAACTGATTTGAGAGCAATCATTATTATTATCAGTCACATGATATGGTTACAGAGCTTGTTTTCTGGTTCAAGTCATACAGTAGTTGTTCTCAAAAGGTGGCAGGCTGCAATATCAAGGAAACTATAATAATATTCCGCTTTTATATATCGCCCAATACATTGATACAATGAAGTGCCTACATGTATTTACAGATATACACTGTATGTACCCTGGACCGATATATGTTAATTTGTATGTGCCGTCATAAACGTAATCTTAATCAACATACAGAGCCTGTCCCTGCATGGCACCATGTGTGTTTACCAACATTTAAACTTTTACAGTAGGGCCATTTACACTCGCAACCAAACACGCCAAACCGGGGCCTGACCGTGATCTTTCAGTGATAAAGTACATGTACACCAAACCGCCAAAAATGCCAAGCCAGAAACATTCCAAGCCGGAGTGTGATTTTTTTCTTAATGTCAGCGTGATGTTTGGTATTATGTAAACGGTAGCAGCTGAAACATCGCGATATTTGGCATGAGACCTTCAGCATTTCTCGATTGTTACCAATTTAATGGCAGGGCCAGGGTCAAAGGTCGGGAAGACGGCACATGCGCATTACCAACCAAAACACGCCATAACATCATTGAGCATTTCAGTCGGTGATGTTTCAGCGAAAGTGTAAGCGGCAGCGCAAAACATTGTGATCTTTTGAATGCGCCTACAGTACATGTACTCCTCATCTATAATTAATGGCTTAAATTTATAAACCCGATGATTGATGTTTATGGCTCGCTTTGTTATCTTTTCTCTCCTCAAATTAATTACCCTCGTCAAAAGGGAGGGAATTGGACTTTGAGTCCAGTCACAGGAGATGATGGTCTTCAAAAGTTATGACACATGATAGCGCAGTACATGAACCTTTTTGAATTTTGTGATATGATATGGCTTAATTACATGTATCTGTGTAATAAGGGGAAGTAGAGGAAATATAAATTTACAGTTGGGCAATTCCTTGTTTCTCATTGTAATTTTCTTTATATGTTTTTACAAAAGGGGAGGAGGATGAGGCATGAGGGGTGGGGGTATGGGGGGGGGGGTCACTGGATATGACCACGGTCACATTCCTTTCTAGTACTATTATCATTACATTTTGCAAAAGTTTTATCCTAATAAATTTTTGAATAAAAGTCACAGTTTATTAATAACATAAATATTTGTCTCACTCTGAGGTTTTAAACGCTCATATAAGCTACAGGTATGTATGAATGGGATGATAAAATGCATTGTATAAATGCCCACACCGTTTATAAATGAACCTGAAAATAAAGAAATTGAGGAATTGAGTATATCGATGCTTTCATTTTTTCCATCAAAATCTGAGTCATTATATTTCATTGATTTTTTCTTTATTTTTCTCCCTCCCTTGCAGCTCTATGTTTCGATGAACTTTGGAGGTACTTGGACTCTTATGGAGCAAGATGTAAAAAGCTTCAACTGGTAAGGTCAAAGGTCGTCTCATAATGATCAACAGACACTTTGTTTGAACAGTATTACCGTACTGTCAATCTGGTGTAAAGTCCAATATATCCAAATGTGTGATTATGCTATTAATCATTGTTATTGCTTGTATAAAACTCCCTATAAAATGTGCTTCAATTACCGGTATTACTCTTTATTAACGTAATTAAAGATTTTTGTAATAAAATGTAGGCTTGTAAAACCAGAATTATTTTGCGTCATAAACTTTCATGAATTGTAAATAAACAAAAGCAAATTTCAAGGCAAAGGAACTTTCACGAGTTACAAAAATTTAGTGTTGTACGTACTGTATGACTTAGTTTCTCGTACTTGTGATGCAATTATTTCCGGGCATTTAGTTTTCGGCAGTCTTAATTACCTGCAGTATTTCATGCGCACAAAAATGTTGAGTTATATTTACAGCACATTTTCAATAGTGTGATACTGAAATTATTTCAACTATCTGTGTACAATTGTTTAATTTCCTTAATCATCCATTAAATCGTCCACTTAATCTGACAGTATTTGCATTTAATTTGCATGAGCATGCATTGTAATGTTCATTGAAAGCAAATTTTTTTCATGAAATTCAGTGGGTGTTTTTTTGTTGGGGGGGGGGGGGGATTATATCACTTAAATTACACTTTGATCCCATAATTTTAGTTTTTACGGATGTTGATAAAGAGTACAATAAACTCGCTGTATTGATGTTTGCATATTTTGGACAGATTCTTGCTTGACACTACATTTATAACTTTGTGCATGGTGCCACATTGTACCAGCTACATACATGTACATGTATCCTTATCCCAGTTTTTTTTTTGCTGTGGGGTAAAACTGATTTTATCTTTGTACATGTAGGGAGGCTTATGGTCACCTTTTATTCTTGAATTTGGCAATCTTGTTCCCTGTACCTTGTTCTTAAATAAAAAGTCATGTATCTGAAATCAAACTATATACAAAAAATAGAATATTGCCTCTTTATGTTGGAAAACAAAACCTCGAAACATGTTGCCAATTTACAGATTTTACAGATTATTTTCCTTTTTTGAATTACTAAAATAAAATGCAGATTAATGCAACATAAATCCACAGTCAGTCTGGACCTTGTATTGCCACTTTATGTAGGAACACACATTTTAAAAACCTCTCAACATGTAACCAATTTACAGATTTTACAGATTATTTTCCTTCATTGAATTTCCAGAAACAAATGTGGGTAATGCTGCTAATGCAACATAAATCCAAACAGTCAATGTGGATAGTTGGAAACTTTTGCTCTTTCTTCCTGTGCATCTGGTCAATATTTTGGGGGCATTGATTAAAAGTGGCAATATGTGGGCAATTGCTGTGAAAGTGTTTATAGAGTGATGTAGCCTTTAAAGCCTGTCTGTATTAGTTTAACCAGGAGGGATTAGACCTCCCTGTATGGTCACTGACAGGTGGTTATCTCATCAACTCAGCTCTCATCAATTAACGGAAGAAAAAGAGGATCATGAGGGACCAACAGGCACCGCTAAGGCATTGTTTTTATATAGAGGGAGCAAGTAGCTACAAGTAGTACAGTGGGGTTTTAAATAATTGCAATTATGTATTTTCAATTTCACTTTCTCCTTGTTCCAGGGGTGTTGAGCCATGGGATAGGACTGATACCATCTACGTGGAGAGGCTGGAGGCTGACGGTACAAGCTCGGTCAGCAAGTCGGATGATTTCTTGACCGTCAACAGGCAGGTGGTCATCTCGGGCATCAAAGACTTTGAAGTCAGGGACGACTATCTTTTCGCTACCCAGGTCAACAGTGCCGCGGTAAGTAACAGCATATGAATGCCTAATAAACTGCATATTTTCCCGCATGCTACACCATTTATGATAGTGAAACAGGAAGAGGATCCTAAGAGTATGAAGTCATTATAAAACATTCTTGAATACATTGTACGTATCATATTTCATGACTGCGCATGCATACGAATGTTGTGCAAAGCATACAAAGTGCTATTGCGAAACAGAAACTTGGAATGATGTGATTAATATTTTATAGCGTGGATGTCAACAAGGCTGATATTTTGAAGTGCTTGGTTTATTAAGGGTGTGTTTAGTTTCTATACATACATGAACATGTAGAAACTTCACAGTATAATACAAGTGGATTCAAGTACTATACCTAAACTGTGCTCATTATGTACGTACTTGCACTAGTCTTTTTATAAAGGGAACCATTAGTTCTGTTAATGATGGGGAAAACACAGATCCCCTCAAATCAATTTTAATACTTACGTGTAATTTTGTTTTGACTCAAATGGTATACCATTGCATCAGTAATTTTTTAATTGGTGATTGAAAGAGAGTGCAAGGGGAGAGAAGAGAGATGAAGGAGAAAAGAAAAGCTAAATGAACTTGTAGGTTCGAACAGTGGTATCGAAGATGGATAGATTTACAAGTACCGTATATGGGGAAAAGAAGAAAGATAGACAGAAAGAAAGACAGACAGAAATAAAGAAGTATATTGGCAGAAACAGAACAGGGAAAAGATGAGGAAAAAAAGACAAAGTCAAATACAGAATGAATACAAAAATATCTCAAGTACTATTAAGGTAGCCTGAGGCAAAGGAAAGGAAACATTTCTGGCAGCAATTACCAAATCCTGGAAAGACTTCCTATATTTCCTGAGATGACACTGCACCCGCCAAATATTATGCTCATTCTTAATGCCCATTACAATGATCATTTTATTAATGTACAGTACAGTGTACATGTAGATAGCAATTTAATGTGCACTTTTATGATCAATATTTTTGCAGCGTCTCGTGCACATGCGCATACATTTGTACATGTACAGTAAAAATGGCGAACACTATAGTTTCGTCATGCCCATTTATAGGACTATTTTTCTGCGCAGTCTGCCATGCATGCATCCTACAGGTACCTACATGTACAATAGATACAAAATCTCGTCATTCGTGCCTGCATGGCTGTTGACAATGTAATGATGATTTTGCAATATCATTTTGTAAAGAAATCTCCCCAACTGATCACGGTTGGGTGAACGTGCTCTAGAAAACGTACTACCAGTCGTCAACAGGCCTCGTGTGCTTGTGTGTGTTTTGTCCATGACGCCCATGCACCCGCTCCATCGCACTGCAACCAACAGGGTGAACTTTGATATTGATTTCTATCTGCCCTGCGCCATTTTTGAGGCGCAACCACCAAGCTTTATTTATCTAGTCACAGTTGTTCACTCTCCAAGGTTATATTATTAGTACATACATGTACGTGTACGGCCTATATACATGTATACATGTTGATGTACATTACAGATATGAAACCCTGAAGTTATTATTTTTTATATCTTTTTTTACTAAAGATGAGACTAGCAAACAAAATATACGCTGTACTTTGACCGATAAAGCTTTGTTATGGGCGACAGTTTATATTTTTTTCCTTATCTCTTTTCATGAAATGATTGTGACAATATGTTCACTCTCCAAGGTTATATTAATATATGTACGGCCTACAGTACATGTATATACATGTATATTCATGTTGATGTACATTACAGATACATGTACAGTATGAAACCCTGAAATTATTATTTTTCTTATTTTTTTATACTAAAGATGAGACTAGCAAACAAAATATACACTGTACTTCGGCCCATTTAAAAGCTTTGTTATGTGCAACAGTTTATTTTTTTTCCTTATCTCTTTTCATGAAATGATTGTGACAATAGGCGTGTCTGCACTATCTCGAGATTGCCAAATATCCAGCTATTTGAATTATCCCGATCGCAAACTATCCAGCTTATTTGCGTCTTCATTAGACCGAAGTAGCAAATTAGCTGGATAGTTGGTCGGGATAATATCCCAAGATATCTCGGTCTAGTTTGCGGTTTTCCGTGTTTACTCGAGGTCAGTGGTTGCGAGGTCAGCGCTGAGCGGTATAGATCGCATGTGCGAACCGGAAATCGTTGTGCATGATGGGATCGGGATAATTGACTCCGTACTTCGGTCTAATGAAGACGGTCGCAAACTATCCCGCTAGTTCGGAAATAGAAGGATATTTTGCAAACTAGACCGAGATATCTTGGGATATTATCCCGACCAACTATCCAGCTAATTTGCCACTTCGGTCTAATGAAGACGCAAATAGCTGGATAGTTTCGATCGGGATAGTTCAAAATAGCTGGATATTTGGCAATCTCGAGATAGTGCAGACACGCCTAATATGTTTCATCCTTGATTGATAACGTTTATATCTTCTTGCGACTTTGTTGATCAAACTAAAGAGCCATAGAGATTACGTGTAGATCAATAACATTCTGAGAAGATTAAAACTTTATCTCGAGAGAGTGGTAAGGCAAAAATGTCACAATCATTTCATGAAAGTTTTCATTACAGTGGTCCGGTTACATGGAATAGGTTACCTTGTAAATTACGCTGTAGTATGTCAGTTGAATTATTTAAGAAGCATCTCAAAACACCCCTACTTACTAAACTGCATTACATTTTCTATCATATTTTTGATGATTTTTTTATTCATTGTTTTATTTGTTTTGTAAAGCGCTTTGATCAGTTCTAAATTGGATTATAGCGCTATAAAAGAAACAATTTATTTTTATTATTATTATTATTATTATTCCAAATGCATGGGCAACAGCGTATGAGGAAAGTGCATGAGAGCATGATCAAGAGTTTGACAATGAAGGAGATTATAAACATAATGTACTGTTTGCTTCCTCGTCACTTATTGCACCATTTGCTTCCTTGTATTGCGCAGTATCTGTTTAATCGTGCATTGACGTAAAAATGGTCATTACAAATTTATAATGAGGAAATGCACGGCACAATAAACACACTCCTTTTTAATGGTCCATGAAACCTGGTGATTTACGAGGCAGTAAACTACATAGTTCATTTTTCAATATTTTAATGATGATGTATTCAGTGTATTATTAAAGATCCTTCTGTATCCTGTGCGCTTCTAGTTTCTATTCATTTACGCATTAAAAAACGTGCAGCAGTTTGGCGCTTCATATTATCTGATCAGTCTTTTAGATTGGATAACCATTATCAAGAAATTAATGGGAGCTTTCCAAGAACCACTTCCTCTTCAAGTTCACACAACAGTTGGCTAACAACAATTGATTCTGGCTTTATTTTTTGTCAAAATTATAAGGGTAACGTTTGAGAGTAGGTTTACCATGTACATTTTAGATATGTACGTACATGTACATGTATAAACTCAAGGGTTAGAGTTACATGTAGGTATGTGTGTATTGTATGGTCCCGGATTGAAGTTGTAGGGCCGCCACAGAAAACAATGTTTAACTACTGATGGAGCCACCCTACTAAAAACAAGACTATTTAATAAATGAATAAAATAAAGAAAAAGGAGATGGTCATCAGTTTCCATATGCAGTTGGTCATTATTCGCTGACACCAGACTTGGTAGAAATGGGTGTACAAGTCTTGCACATAGTACATGTACTGTAGCAAACCCGTAGTCCCATCAAGAAATACCACCTACACATGTACATGTAGTCTCTCAGAGAGTTTTTGGCGAGGGAAATGTTAGATAATCATTTTTTCCATGAGGCAATAGGTGGAAAATACAGAGCATATCATGTACATTGTATTAATTTAAAGGCCTGTTGGTCATAAAACCAAAGGCTAAACCTGGTGATTGACTGCACCCTTTATTGGGTTAACACCAGAATGGTGTCAAATTCCTCATGAGAGCCCACTGCTACATGTATGTGTCTTTAAGACTTATGTTGCATATTGGTTTAATATCATAGGATGCAATATGCTCATATTTTGTGTGATATGTGTACAGTGTTTACTGTACTGTATGTACACTGTACAGGCCAGCACAGTACATGTACCCTTCAATCCTAGTGAAGGCCATTCACGAAGTGCAGTGCAAACTCAGAATTTCCAGAGTGACTTTATATTTTGTCTAATGTACTGCAGGTGTGGCTTGATATGTACAATTTGCTTGTACATGTACTAATCACGGCATTTACAGGCAAATTAGTAATACAGTCAAACCTGCTTTAGTGACCACCTGTATAGAAAGACCACATTTTTTGTTTCCCTTGAAAATGGATTCTCATTGAAACATGTACTACAGGAACCTGTACATAGAGACCACCTGCCTATGAAGACCACTTTTCTTGTCTCTCCTGGGTAGTCTCTATAGACAGGTTTCACTGTTGTACAGTTTTATGTTGTTTTTACATGTTTATTTTGTGTAATAGACCTGCAGTGTATGCAATATGTATGCATTGCCTATAGTGTAACATGTTAATAAAGGTAGAGCAGGGGGTGTTTCACAAAGATCCTAAGTTGAACTTATCTCTAAGTTGGACTTAAAAATTATGGAAAGCCATTAGCATCTTTGAAAATATTTTGTAAAAGTTATTTTGAAAGGCATTAATTGTTTATTCAAATCATTCATATTTCCTATCATCAAGGAGATTTCATGTTCTGGATGTGGAATTTATAAAAAGTCTAAAATACTTGAATTTCTGCTTTTGAATATATTTCATTTTAAGACTCCAATGGCTGTACATAATTTTTAAGTCCAACTTAGAGTTAAGTTCTACTTAGGATCTTTGTGAAACACCCCCAGATATCTTTTGAAGCCTAGCTACTACCTGTAAAAAGCACATAATATGGCCTTCTTGGCTCCAAGCAGATGGCAAGATTGATGAGTTCCATTCTCTTGAAATTTCATTCTGAGCCGGACCACTCTTTGCCAGATGAGAGGTTTACCGGTAGTTATAAATATGTTCAACTTCTACCAGTTAAATTATTATTTTTAAATGAAATTTGTAAGTCTTAACCAAGAAATTGTGTGATGCCTTGAGCTGCATTAAATGCATTGTTGGGCAGAAGGCTTTATACAACATGACGTATAATGATGATTGTATACATCTTGTACCAGTAGAAAAAATATTTGTATATTATTTTTTATTTTTTTATTTTTTTGGTGAAATTCATTAAAAAAATTTTTTCCTGGTATCTGAATATACAGTTTACGGATGTTGTTACAAAATTAGGCGTCACCGCGTACATTGCGTGTACATTATTATGATGAATAGGAATATGTGCACTGTAGGCCTACTTCTTGCATCCGGATTTGGCACCTTATGACTGTCAGACATGTACAATATATTGCTCTTTGCACTTTAATATCAATGTTCATGTCCAATATTGGCTGTTCCCAGACTAGGGTTAAAAGTGCATGGATTTATGTTTGATCAACAGCCTGGCTTTCATTTCCACTTTAACCAGTAGCACTCAGTAGTAGCCGACTTGAAGCAAAGAAGATGCACAGTGAGGAATCAATTGCTATCAGAATCTACATGTATGCTCAGAATACTTACCGGTACAGACAGTGCTGATTTAAAAAAAGGAGTTATAGTCATAATTTTTTACCAATATTTTAGAGGGTATTGTAAATCCCTTCCCCTCCTTAAAAAAATATAATGTTTGTATGAGACATGTTCCTGCATCAATGGCTTTGCCGTCCATTTGCTACACTAAACCTTAACCCTAAACCTAACCTCAGACTTGAGTGTAACCCTAATACCGTAGCCATATCATTTTGGACAAAATAAAGCGAGGAGCAATCTGTTGACTTGCTATTACTAGTAAACCAAATTTCTATTTTATCCCTAGACACAAAGCTAAACATAACCCTAATTCTAACCCTAACTCTAACTCTAAACCTAACCTTTAACTCAATTCTAACCGTAACCCTAGCCATATAATTTTTTAGGGCAGGTCCAAGCTATTTGCTTTGTGACGTACGGGACATTCAGAGACTTTAAACAAGAAATAACAATGGATGAGATTATTTATATGGCTATCTTTTGGTATGAGTCTGTGGCTATTATGGGCTAGTTCATTTGTGGAAAGTTTTAGTTCTGACCAATTCATAAATTAATTTTTAATGTAATTAATGTGCTGCGTGACGTACGGGACCAGAGAATTTCTGACTTTTTCAAAAATAAGTTCATCATAAAAGTTCTCTGAATTTATTAAGTTATGAGATTTATGGTAATGATATCTTAATTCATTATGGAATCAAGCATAAATCACAACTATTACCATATTTTTCTGACCTTTCGTTGTTATGTAATATACCAAAACATAAATGTGTGTATGTGACGTACGGGACATGTGACGTACGGGACAACTTTTCCCTATGGGAAAATGCATTGAAATGAAGAATTTTCGTCAAAATTTGTTAAATGTGAACAATTTTAACCTAAATCAGTGACAATTAGAGTGTTTTAGAACCCAATTAGATCCCCTGACCATCACTTAATATCCTCTGTGTTAATTTATGGGGTAAATCAATACAAATATTACTTTAACAAAGAAAACAAATTAAATTAATATATTCATACACACTATATTACCATTTTTATTCCATTTACCCATCTATCATGTGCAGTCATGCCTCTTTTCTCAATTCTTTTATCCATTCCATTCAACATTGCAAAATGTTTTTAAATAATAATTAATGAAGAAGATGAACTTGAACTTGAAAACTTTTATTTTAACTTGTTTGAAACACGGGCACACTCGGCACATCATATTTTGTCAGAGAACATTTCTTATGCTCTAAGTGTTTGTGAACAAAGATACATTAAAAATATGAAGTCTTTTCTTCATAGCTTGTTTGAATTACTTGATAGTAATATCATAGAATTTTGAAGGAATTCAAAGATAATGCTTAACATATTGTCTTTTTTTAATCCTTTTATCACAGATTAGAACATGTATATGTTATGTTGCTGTCATATATTCAAGAATTTTGATGTACATTACTGTAGCCTACATGTTTGTGAAAGATGAATACAAAAATATAAATCTTGAATGTATTTTGTATTGATTAAAGACATCTTATTAACACCACCAGATATAAGAAATTAAAACCCTAAAGGTTTGTGTGACCTTTTCCACAATTCAAAAGATTAAAGCAAAATCAACAAAAATGCATGGGTGTAAAAGTGATAAAAATCCTAAGTGGGTGAGAGTGTGAAATACTCAAAAAGGCTATCCTTCCTTAAAAGTTATGATTTAGTTTTTAGGAGATCAAACTTCCCAAGTAATCCTTTACCATCATGACATTTAAATAGAATATCAAAAAACCTCACATGGAGAGCTTGATACTGATAGCATACATGTACATGTGCTAAGATTCTTACCTGCAGCATCTATGAGTTGTAAAAGCCAGCTTCTGGTGCATCTACTACCATATAATTTCATTAGACTCATTCCAGGAACTAGTACACTATTATGATTTACATATTTAGCATCCTGCCAATTACATCAACTGGCAAAATACCAAAGTTGATAATACCAGGGGTCTGGCTTGAAGACTAATTGCATCAAATTCAGTACAAACAAGTAAATTCCTAAAGGGACCCAGTTGGAATGTTCATATATCCCTGTTTACAACAAGTTTCCTAACACAGTATATATTCTCCTTTTGGTCATTTCGTTTTTCAAATCTTGCATTGGTTTTATATGGGGTTGTCCCGTACGTCACACACTTGTCCTGTACGTCACATTTCTTAATTTGATTATGTAATCAATACAGAATTTTTGTAATTTTTGTTAAACCTATTTTTTGTTTAGGTATTCATCTAAATTAGAACTTCCTAGAATATCTTTAAAAAAAAAAATTATTTTCAGAATTAAAATTAAACAAATTATGATCAAATTGTGACGTACGGGACATCACACTATGGAACCTACCTCATTTGCATAATTAATTAATTTGTGAAAGTTTTTATATTTTTTTCCTATTTTCTAGCATGATGGTCTACAATTCCTGAGATATTTAATTTTAAAAAAATAATTCAAACGAGATACAAAAATAAAAATGTAATGTCCCGTACGTCACGCTAATTAATAAAAATCAAAGTTCGTGACCTTGGCACTCTTCGTATTTTGATAATTTTTTTTTTTTTTTATCAGATTCATAAAATTCATAGTTTCAGCTTTAAAATGAGGTATAGTTTGTAAAATATATATAAAGATGAAATTTGACCCCCAGAGGGGACAATAGCTTGGACCTGCCCTTTAACAAAATATTAAAATTTAAGAGCAATTTTCTGTAGATCATCAAACGAGATAGAACAATTTAATGTTGAGCTATGTATGTATTATGTATCTTTGAAACATTTTTATGTAGGCCCTATGTATTGCAGTTTTTGCACCATTAAAAAAAAACATTATACAAGTACAAATACTAACATATGAATGCGCGTACACGGATTATGTATTTGCTTAGACTCATACCGTAAATAATGTTGTATAAACCGCCCTCGTGTATTAACCGCACCCCTCTTTTTCGCCCTTTTTTTTGGCAGAGATTTTTTTTTGTGTGTGTAAGATCATTACGGTACTGTAAATTAAAAAACAGTAGGGACCTAGGATAGAACCTTGTGGTACACCATGTAATAGAAGAAAAATTGGAGGAATTATTATTATAAACTACATATTGAGATCTATCAGAAAGATTACTTTCAAACCAAGATGACAGACAAATTTGAGTGTTGTTCTAGTTTCCGAGTGGTGAGTCAACACACCGATTACCGAGCTGGGAGACATTGCCAGGCATAGCGCTAGGTGGAGGGGCATAAATTGAAACTTAAAAAAAAAAAAAAAAAAAAAAATTGTGTACCGTGTATAAACCGCACCCCCGACTTTGAAATTTTGTCGGCGGCAAAAAAGTGCGGTTTATACACCGTTATATACGGTAGTTGCTTTCCACCCCTTTGTGCCACACACTGCACAATGAAAAACATACTCTATGGTCATAAAGTTATCTCAATTTCTATAAATACCGGTAAACAAATAACCATTGTAGAGGGACGATGCATTCTGGGCTGAAATCCAGAAAAAACCCTGTTTATTTACTCTATCCTGTTTGCCTCATTTTTTCATAACGAGGTTAATATTTATTTTTTAATGATGTAAATAGTAGAGTTGATGATGATGATGATTCACAGCATTTGTATGGCGCCATATATCTGTTTTAAAAAAACATTCAAAGGCGCGAGATCTCCTCCAATAAAGTTAGCATTTAAATGTCTGAAGGAAGATGTGAGTTTTGAGTGAAGCTTTGAAGTGGTCCAGGTTGTGAATTTCGTGAATAGATGATGGGAGGGAATTCCACAGGCAAGGAGCAATAGAGGAACATGCCCTTGAGAGTTCACATGACATACCCTTTTTTGCCGGAAGGGAGTATGGATGTACATTTTTAGAGTTTGTATGAATGCTCAGCCCTTTGTAAAAATGCTGCCATTTTGAGGGTCCGGACTATTTAAAAATTTTGGGCGCCCATGTGTCCCTGGTCACCATGCATGCAGGTGCCTGCTAATAGTGTTAAGCCGTGCAATTGTGCATCATATTGTAGCTTTCAACTAAATGTGTACTTTAAACAAAGGCAAAAGACAATAAATTATACAAGCAAGCAAATAGCGTCAATAACAACAACAAAACAACAAAACAAAAGTATCAGAAAATCTGGAAGAATAAGAAATTGAATTGAAAAAAGCCTGATCAAAGCCATTATCCATTAGCATGTATTGTATGTACAGTAGGGCCTACAATGATGATTATGAATCGAACAGGTGCACATGAGCTGTTGCTTTAATACTGTACAGTATGTACGTGTGAAATTGTGAATGTATGGCTTGGACGTGTCACGTGAATGTGTATCATACTGGGAGTTTATCAAACAATACATGCATTATTAAATTCATGGGCTAAATAACATAACAGCAACCTAGCAACCATGTACACGTACATGTGCATACAGTATGCATTATAGTGCATCATGTACTCGCTGTTACTATCGCTGTTTGTTCATGTCAATTTGGGAATACTTGTGATGCGCATCGT
Source organism: Strongylocentrotus droebachiensis (assembly GCA_035222895.1). Taxonomy (NCBI): domain Eukaryota; kingdom Metazoa; phylum Echinodermata; class Echinoidea; order Camarodonta; family Strongylocentrotidae; genus Strongylocentrotus; species Strongylocentrotus droebachiensis. The sequence continues at coordinate 223,088 of JAVYIG010002486.1, read as the reverse complement.
GGCATTATTATGATTAATTCATGACGTTTTTTGTGATAATCATCACTTCATAGCATGGCTGAGCGCAGTTATTCAGACAGTATTGTTTTGATAGTCCTATAAAGGGTGATCATTATTCATTAATTAGGCTGATTTTTAAAGCAATGATCAGAAATTTAGACTACCGTATTTGCCGGCGTATAGGCCGCAGTATTTTTGGAAGAAAAAATATCAAAAAGTCGGGGTGCGGCCTATGCGGCGAAAGAGTAAAAAAAAAGATTTTTTTTTTTTTTTTTTTTTTTTTTTAATTTTAATTTTTAGTTTTGATTTATGGCGCTATGCCTGGCAATGTCTCCCAGCTCAGTAATCAGTGTTGACTCACCACTCGGAAACTACAACAACACTAAAATTTGTCTGTCATCTTGGTTTGAAAGTAATCTTTCTAATAGATCTCAATATGTAGTTTATAATAATAATTCCTCAATTTTTTTATATAACAAATGGTGTTCCACAAGGTACTATCCTAGGACCTAGTACTCTTTTGTTTTTAATTCACATTAATGATCTTAAACATTCTTCTAAAAACGACATTGTTACTATTATTTTGTGACAAGTTTACAAGCACAAATCAGCGCCTTTAACTGCACCTCGATGTTAAATGAAGGTCCTTCCCCGCGTGGGTTTTCGGCAACAAAACAACCACAACAACCAAAAAAAAAAAAAAAAAAACGATTTTTTTTTTTTTTTTTTTTTTTTTTTAATGTCAAAATCGGGGGTGCGGCCTATACGGCGGTGCGGCCTTTACGCCGGCAAATACGGTATCTGTGTAATGTAATCAATTTTAATGCATACATATTTGTCAAGTGCCATGTTACAAATTATTTCACTCACCTGTTACAAATAATTGTATTTCACCAGTCAGAATGCAAATTACATCATTAACTGTTGCTAGGTAGGACAAACACTATGGCTCGTACTACCTAACAACACTGAATGAATGCAATTCCAATTCTGACTATAGAAATACAGTTCTTTGTAACAGGTGAATAAAATAATGTGTAACAAGGCACGAAAGAAAGATTTTACGCATTAAAAGTTAATACATACATGTATATGAAAATGGTCTATTAGGGGCTAATTACAGTATTTCAATCAGGAAAGTGCTCTGTATGATAATGATGAGGCATTATGTTGGAGCAGCCAAAAAATGTTTGTTCCACCTAGCAACACAACTACCGGTAGTCATTATTAATGTATGGAGTGTGCATTCTGAGTTTTGAATTTTTTACAATTAACAGTACTTGTATGTCGTGCAGGTGGTTGCAAAGTTATGTACATGTATAGATATATGAAAAAGTAAAAAAAAAAAAAAAAAATGCTAAAAAAATACATTTTACATGACTGTGTACCCCTGGCATCTACACATTTGAACAGAGAGAACATTCATGTTTATCTCACAAAACACATGTGTGGTACTTTTGTTATGATTAGGAAGATTTATGTACTTCTGTCATCAAGCAAATACATGTATGTGTCAATTTTGATGTAAAACAAGAATGGTCTTTACTTTAAAAAGACCACTCTACATGCAGTATACTGAACCTAAATGTTCATACACATGCCCCTCGCATATAAAAACAACAATAATGGAGAAAATATATATTAAATGTAAGTTTCTGAAAATGCATACTTCTCAGTGTCAACAATTCAAGTACTGTACGGTTCATCTACATACACATGTATAAACTGTACATCTGGAATATGGACTCTGTATCAGTGATTCCTTATCTTGGAATGCATTTGATATCCTGTTTATCTGTTTTAATTGGAGTGATAACTGTGATTTGATCGCATGCTTTGTGATAAACCTCTACATACATGTACTTGTGTGGCTGGCGTGATGTAAACAGTCTAACAGTCTTTACAACCTGAATGCATTTGAAAACAGGGAACAAAACAGAACGGAAAACTGAAGAAATATTAAAAGAAAATGAGGAAATAAAACTGGAAATTGTAAACCAGTAAACAGAAAATACGGGAAGACCCAAAACAGAAAGCAGAATCAAATAATAGAAAACAGAAAACAGATATTGTAAAAAAAGAAGAATAAAACTCCCCATACATGTAAAGAGATTTACCGTAATTGATAACAATTTATGCCAACTGAAAGTTCATGAATTATGTCATACTATCTTTGGATGCTGATGAAAACTGGAAATTGTGAGTGTTTGAATCAAATAAGGGAGTTTACAGATACAATCTGCGCATGGGCAGATAATGGTCATTTGTACCAAAATGGTAAAACCCACAGAGATGAATACTGGATATGCACTCATGAAAGTTATGTAACATTATTCATTTATGCACCAATGGTACATTCTATGATACGCAGGTGGAAGTATTCTGTTCAAGAGGGCAAACAAAGGTATTCATGAAGCACATCTAGGACTATGGCAGTTATTATTCTAAGATGCTCAAAGTGGAACTTCTCCATGTGTAAAAGATCTGTGAATATTGGGGTCATTTGTACCATGTGCTATCTGTAAACTCCCTTAAAATTGATTGCAACTCGCAAGAGGAATTCGCCAGAGTTGCGAGCGTTGCAAATGTTGCAAGAGTTGCGGGAGGAATTTGCCTTGTTTCCGGTCCTTTGACTTTCTTCCGTCGGTCTGACAAACTCAGACAAAAATGGCGAAATTGTGTCAACCAATATTATGTCAGCCCTCCATATGTTTTTGTGTCCTTAGCAATCCGGTAAAATTAACTTGTTATCATTGTATTATTGCCAATAGTAAACGTTTCATTTTTTGTCTTTCTTTTTTCATCCTGACAGGAAGATGAACTAGAGCTCTTGGTATCCCATGATAGGGGAGCATTCAAGATGGCTGAATTTCCTTTCAATGTTCCTAAAAGGGTAAGTTTAAAGATAAAGTTGAGTTCTAGGCCCAATTTCACAAAGCCTTTTTTCAATGACAAATGACAAAAATCAGTGACAAATATGCTGATAACCAATCAGAAGCAAGGATTTCACTAGCTTATACCAAAAAATGTCATTTGTCACTGACCAGTGACAAGTTTTGTGAAATGGGGTCCTGGTCATGCAATTGCATTGTGAAAGAAACGGTGTGGAATCAATCAGAAAGAGTTGATCATGTAGCATATACCGGTTAGTATTGGTGATTAATGCAAGGTTCTAAAGTGGGAGATGGTACGTTCAAATCCCGCTGGTTCCAAGATTTTCTTTGACTTGTTTTCAAATACAAGATCGAGCACACAATCTTCATCTACTGAGTGCAAGCCCAAACAATTCCTTAAAACTATTGAAACTTCTTCCAGCATTCAATTTTTTTAATTTTTTTTTTTTAATGCCTAATGATATAATCAGTGATTCAAAATTGTTCTATTTTTTAAAGAATCACCAGCAAAGTAGAATTCAATAACGTCAGATTACTCTCCCATCCTTCACGATTTCTACCTTAATAACTTGGGATCATGCTTTCTTCCCTCAGGATTTCTACATTGCCGATGCGTCCGAGGAACAGGTCTTTGTGTGTGTCCATCATCAGGATATGCAGACCAATCTCTACATCTCAGAGGCCAAGGGCGTCGTCTTCTCCCTCTCTCTCATGAACATCTCCTACTATAACCCGGAGGGAGCTGGCAAAGATTCCTGGCTAAGGTAAGGCTTCTTGGAACTGGGGGGTGTTTCACAAAGACTAAGATAGACTTTAAGTTGGACTTAACTATGGCGGGCCATTCATGCCACTGGTTGCTCTCATTATTGTTTTCTCAATTTTTATTTTTAGATAATATTTTTCCTTCAATAATGTAAATTCTGTAGATTTGTGACCATGATTTGTACGTCCCTTGAGAGACCAATGCCAGTAAATGGTGAGAGAAAATTGTGGCATGAATTGCCTGCCATAGTTAAGTTCAACTTAAAGTCGATCTTAGTCTTTGTGAAACACCCCCCTGATCCTGTATTGAATTCAATACTTATGTCAGAAATATGAACATTTAATGGCTTATATTAAACACTTTAATAACCGACCTTGATATTCAGTTCAAGCTTTTGGATAAGTTTTTTACCCTACTCTGGGTAATAATACCCAAAGTCCTTTGGAAGCGCATATTGACATTTATTATAATGTGATATGCGCTATCAAAGTATGAAATATTATTATTATGCTATATTAATGTTTTATCATTATTTTTACATATATAAACCGGAAAGGTGCTGTTCAAAAAGTTAATATCATCGTTTTTTAATTTTTGATGCAGTCGCTATGTCGATGAGCCTTTTGCTGACTTCCACAAAATGTTTTGATCATTATTTTTACATAAACTGGAAAGGTGCTGTTACAAAAGATAATGTCATCGTTTTTATTTTTTATGCAGTCGCTATGTCGATGAGCCGTTTGCTGACTTCCACAAAATGTTTTGATCATTATTTTTATATATATATATAACCGGAAAGGTGCTGTTCAAAACGTTAATGTCATCGTTTTTTATTTTTGATCCAGTCGCTATGTCGATGAGCCCTTTGCTGACTTCCACAAAACGTTTTGATCATTATTTTTAAATATATATAACTGAAAAGGTGCTGTTCAAAACGTTAATATCATAGTTTTTTCATTTTTTGATGCAGTCGCTATGTCGATGAGCCCTTTGCTGACTTCCACAAAGTGGATGGACTGCGTGGTATCTACGCAGCCAACGTGCTCCTGAACACAGGCGCATCGTCGTCTTATACGGCGGAGAACATGGCTACCTACGGATCCTTCGACAAGGGCGGAGAATGGTTCCTGGTACCTGCCCCTCAGAATGATGCAGATGGCAATCCATACCACTGTAGCTACAATGTGAGTCTTTAATTCGGTTATGTGTTGTTCAATCCATCATCCCATCTTATCGGCTATATCTCCATTCATCAACCAATCGATCGGTCAATCAAACATAAACATCTGTTGATGAATGGATGAATGAAATAATGAATGAATAAATGAATAAATGATTGAGTGGGTGGGTGAGTGAATACATGAATATATGAATGAATGAGCAAAGGAATCAGTGAGTTAATGAATAGATAAATGCATGAATGAATGAATGAATGAATGAATGAATAAATGAGTGAGTGAGTGAGTGAGTGAAAAAAGGAATCGGTGTGTAAATGAATGAATGAATGAATGAATGAACGAACGAACGAATGAATGAATGAATGAATGAATGAATAAATGAGTCAGTGAGTGAGTGAGTGAGTGAGTTAGTGGGTGGGTGAGTGAATGAAAAAAGGAATCAGTGTGTGAATGAATGAATGAATGAATGAATGAATAAATGAGTGAGTGAGTGAGTGAGTGAAAAAAGGAATCGGTGTGTAAATGAATGAATGAATGAATGAATGAACGAACGAACGAATGAATGAATGAATGAATGAATGAATAAATGAGTGAGTGAGTGAGTTAGTGGGTGGGTGAGTGAATGAAAAAAGGAATTGGTGTGTAAATGAATGAATGAATGAATGAACGAACGAACGAATGAATGAATGAATGAATGAATGAATAAATGAGTGAGTGAGTGAGTTAGTGGGTGGGTGAGTGAATGAAAAAAGGAATCAGTGTGTGAATGAATGAATGAATGAATGAATGAACGTACGAACGAACGAACGAACGAACGAATGAATGAATGAATGAATGAATGAATAAATGAGTGAGTGAGTGAGTTAGTGGGTGGGTGAGTGAATGAAAAAAGGAATCGGTGTGTGAATGAATGAATGAATGAATGAATAAATGAGTGAGTGAGTGGGTGGGTGGGTGGGTGAGTGAATACATGAATATATGAATGAATGAGCAAAGGAATCAGTGAGTTAATGAATAGATAAATGCATGAATGAATGAATGAATGAATGAATGAATAAATGAGTGAGTGAGTGAGTGAGTGAGTGAGTGAGTTAGTGGGTGGGTGAGTGAATGAAAAAAGGAATCAGTGTGTGAATGAATGAATGAATGAATGAATGAATGAATAAATGAGTGAGTGAGTGAGTGAGTGAGTGAGTGGGTGGGTGCGTGAGTGAATGAATGAATATATGAATGAATGAGCAAAGGAATCAGTGAGTTAATGAATGAATAGATAAATGCATGAATGAATGAATGAATGAATGAATGAATGAATGAATGAATGAATATATGAATAAATGAGTGAATGAACAAACGGATGAATGAATGAAGGAATAGAGATGAAGGAGCAAAACAAGTTGAATCAGTCAATCAATCAGCCCAAAACTCAATCAGTAATTAAATAATTTAATCAATTGATCGATCAGCCATCAAATCAAATTTCATTTTCCTTTTTCTTCTAGCCCCAAGAGGGAGAATGCTCACTGCATCTCTCACAGAAGTTTAGTCAGTCGGCCCCAGGCTCCCGTACCATTCCCATCCTCTCCAAGGCCTCCGCTCCTGGGCTAATCCTTGCCACCGGTAAGGTCGGCAAGACCTTGCTTGGAAACGAGACCATGGGCTTCAACGTCTACCTCTCAGCAACGGCTGGGGCATCGTGGTATGAGGTCAGTTAATCTACATTATTATTTATTTAGCTTTTCAAACATACAATAGAATGGCAACATGGGATACAAATTATGAAGAATAAAATTGGCCTCCCCTGCTGCACCTCCCGAAGTAAGGTTGGTTAAGAAAAGAGGGTAGTGAGACAAGGACAGCCGCATCCCTGAGTGAGAAGGGTACTTCCAAATTCTTGGGAATCTACGGGTTGGGAACATGAATAAGACCTGGGTTCTTGATAGGAGATGAATGAGCGTAAGGTGATCAGGGTGCCTACTGTTGACTTGCAGAATATCTGAAATTGATTCACATCCGATGTTTCCAGATACGCACTTCATTATGTATGCACATCGAGAAGGCCATATTGTTCACATTCAAAATATACCTGTCTTGTGTTTTATTGAAAAATCGACTTGGATCAAGCTAAAATTTAATTTGGGTAATCTTTGCATTTTGAGAGAAACTGCCATATTTACCAAGGTTGTGAAAATAATGATTAAAATGATATTGTCTTATTTACGCATGGTATCTTAATACTGTTCCTTCATGCGGAAACAGAATTTTCCTTTCAGCGTGTATTTGAAATTGAATTCTTGTTATTTCATAATGCTTTTTCTATGTTTGTTGTAGGTGTTGCGTGGTAATCATTTCTTTGCTTTTGGAGACCACGGTGGTGTGGTGACTGCAGTGGAACAGAGAGGAGATACAAATGCAGTCAAGTAAGTTGTTATTCAATCAATTGGTCAATCAATCAATCAATCAATCAATCAATCAGTCAGTCGGTCAGTCATTCAGTCAGTCATTAAATCAACCAATTATTAATGGCCCACTGTACTACTTGTAGCTACTTGCTCCCTTTATATGGAAAACAATGCATAATCGGTGACCATTGGTCCCCCATGGTCCTCATTTTCTTATGTTACTTAAGATTTGAGTTGATGAGATAGCCACCTGTCAGTGACCTTCCTGTGTGGTCTAATCCCTCCTGGCCAAACTAGTACAGATAAGCTTTAAAGCCATCTACCAATCAGATTAGTTAGTCGGTCAATTATTTAGTTAGTCATCTAATCAGCCAATCACCCGTTCAACAAATCATCTATTGAATTAATCAATCAAACAATAAATCAAACCATCAATAAAACAATCGTTCAATCATGCAATCAATTCATCCATCCATCCATCCATCCATCAATCAATCAATCAATCAATCAATCAATCAATCAATCAATCAGTCAATAGTATAGTATTAATGACTGAGAGAAATAGTTGTTTTTATACGCTCAAGGGAAGGTTAGAATTGTGCTATTGCCCAAGGCGTGCCGAGGGCAATAGCCCAATTGTAACCTTCCCTTGAGCGTATAAAAAGCAACTATTTCTCAAATATTAAAGCAGTCATTAATACTTTTATATGCCGAAAACAAGAGAGTCAACTAATGACACCACCTTGGCCTTTCTCTAGTTTATCTGCACGGTTGTTTTTTATGAGTGTATCTTTGAGAGTAGACTAGATCTAGATTCTAGTCTAAGCAAGATATTTTTACAGTTTTGGGGGTGAGCCTGCCCTATGGGTAATATGGAGAAGAACCTGCACTTTCATATGACACCTCACTTATTGAGTATCATCACCTTCAGGATCACAACAGATAAAGGTTTGAATCTCGAATTGAAAAAAAGAAACTTGACTTTTTTTGCATGGTCGCGCAATGCACGTAGACTGCATAGAGACTGCATTGCGTGCAATCTCTATGGGAAGAATTTTAACACACAACATCGGGTGCGCGATCAGACACCCTGACTACTAGACTCTAGATCTATTTTCGTCTACGTCTATGCTTTTTCAGCAACTAAACGAACATGTTTATGGATAATTTCACGTACCCTTTTTGTTCTTGCTATCAGCGAGTGTTGCATTTGATAAGTTGAAATCTTGGGAGAGTTTCTTTAGCCATTTTTATCTTGTTTGGAATTGTCTTGTCTTGTATGAAAATACCGACCAATTCTTCGCACACGTACGGTATCCTCGATCGCTCAAACCATTTTTAACATGTAAACCTATGGGTAACCATGGTTACTGGGATTTTAGAACTATTTTTTAAAACTATTACATGGGTTTGGAATTTTACCGGGAATTTTACAGGAATAGTTAAAGTTTATGAATGCAATTTCCACCAGTCAGATGGCTGGATTTCTTAAGTGAGGTATATAACAATTTATATAAATCAAAGAACCAATTAAGAAATGAATTCATCCATCCATCCATCCATCCATCCATCCATCGTTCCTTTCTTCCATCCTTCCATCCATTAATCAATCAATCAATCAATCAATTATTGAATTAATCATTCAGTCACGTCAATCTATCAGTCTGTCAGTTATATTAGTGATTCAATCAAATCCATTCAAATCATCCTCTCTTTCAATCTCTCTTACAATACAGGTACAGCGTGAATGAGGGAGAGACCTGGCATTCAGAGATGTTCTCAGAGTCAAAAATCTATGTGTATGGATTGATGACAGAGCCTGGAGAAAAGTCACTCGTTTTCACCGTCTTTGGTTCAGAGACTGCCACCCACTCCTGGCTCATTGTCCAGATCAACTTCAGACCCGTCTTTTGTGAGTGAGAACTTCCTTTTCTTCATGGTTTTTAACTCACAGCCTGCCATAAGGCTGCATGCACGCTACCGTTATAGTGCCTTGTGCATGTTATTGCACGCATTCGTCATAGCAGATATTGTTCATGCTCATTGGACTGTGCTGGGTGTTTCGCACGCGTTATTCATTGAACCATCGCATTAATCAGATTATCTCCAAAATAAACTTGGCACGGGGGATTTGGGGCTTGGCACAATGGGGATTAGCCCTGTTCCATGAAAAGAGTTTAAGATGTTCATGCGTAGGTACATAGTCGATCGTGAAGTAGGCAACTTGACAATCACTCCCGATCACTACATAACACTGAGCCAATGGGTATTACGCTCCCGTGCGTACATCCGTGTGCTGCCCTCTATATACCCACGCTTGAGCAACTTTAAACTAATATCAAGGCTCCACACCAACCTTTTTTTTCTTCATCCAAGAGATCAGGATCAACATTTTAAAGATTTGTATGCATAGGCCCCATTTTGGGGATGCAGAGTTCAAATTTTGGAACCCAGTTTCGTATTTAGCCAGTTTTGTATTTAGCCAATCCCCTTGTAATCAATCCCCTTTACTGGTTACATTTTTATCTTTTTAATTTTGTTTTCTTTCTTGTCGATGATTGTTGTTGTTGATTGCACAGTGACTCATGAATTGTTGTACCTCATCATTTTATTATCGTTACCATTTCTGTAAAGTCACATGGATTGGAAAAGAACACATGCGGGTTACGTTTATTTAGTTAATCTTTTTCTTTCCTGGCATCCATGTGAATCTTTTCCAAATGTACTCTTGTTTTGTTTTCTAATGATTTTCTTAGTTTTTGCTGAATAAATAATAATAACAATAATTTTTCTTTGAAATTTTTCTGAACAGCTACTAACTGCGGTGATGATGACTACAAGCAATGGTATCCTGGAGAAGAATTCCCTGAGCACAGCTGTCTCTTGGGTAGGAAGACCATCTACGAGAGGAGGCGTGTCCACTCTGACTGCTTCAATGGACGAGACTACGATAGACCCATCTCCTCCATCAATTGCACGTGTGATCGAGATGATTTTGAATGGTAAGATGGCCTGATAATTACTAGATTTAAAAAAAAATCCTGATTTTTTTTTCTTGATTTTTTTTTTGTTAAATTATTTTTTCTCTTCCTGATTTTCCCCTTATTTTCCTAATTTTTCCCTAATATTTCTTACTCAAACTTACTGTTGTTGGATGCCATTTTTTCCCCCCTGAATCCTTTTTTATTTACTCAAGGGGGGGGGGGGGGGGAGGGGGTATGTTGATGTCAGTCATCATTGATTTGGAGTGGGGTAGAAATTATGACATGAAACGTCCAAACCTGCACTGTTAGAAAAAGCAGATGTTAAACGAAGATGATGAAACAATTGTTATAATGATTGAGACTACGATAGACCTATATCGTCCATCAATTGCACCTGTGATCTAGATGATTTTGAATGGTAAGTTCAATTTCAATTCATATCAATTTATTTATGTTTCCAGCAAAACATTACAAATCATTTATAAACATTTACACCAATTTAGGAAAACATTTTATCATTTTGATGATTCCAGAACCTTGCAGTATACACACCAATACTTACATGCTAGATGATCAACCTTTTCTGATCGATTCGACAACGTTTCTTTCACAATGCAATCGCATGACCAGGACCTTGTTTCAAAGCTTTTTTTCAATGACAAATTACAAAAATCAGTGACAAATCTGTTGATAACCAATCAGAAGCAAGGACTTCAGTAGCTTATAACAAAACTTTCATTTGTCACTGATGACAAGTTTTGTGAAACGCCCCCCTGAACTCAACTTTATCTTTAAACGAAGACGATGAAAGAATTGTTATAATGATTGTATGTGTCTGCTTTGCACAGTGACTTTGGTTTCATGGAGAGGGAAGGCTCATATATCTGTATGAAGGACCCTGAGGATGATAGGGATCCTACGGTTCAACCAGACCGCTGCCCTGAAGATACATTCTGGAGAAGGTCAAAAGGGTAAGCACTTAAAAGTATTATTATTATTATTATTATGTAGTAGTAGTAGTAGTAGACTTTATTGGATAACTTGTTTAGCACAATTTACCTGTTAATCCCGAGAATAATTATGATATCACATTCTAATGACCGTATCAGACATCTGAGCAGGGCAATTAAAAATTGTATTGCCCTTAGAATTTTAATTGATAAAACTGCAGGGGAAAAAATACTATTGACCGCTCAGCAAAGTCAATGGGATTTTGTGTGTAATTTGCTGGCCAATATTAGTACACAGTTAACCAATGAACGAATACTATTGACCGCTCAGCAAAGTCAATGGGATTTTGTGTGTAATTTGCCGTTCAATATTATTACACAGTAAACCAATGAACAAATATTATTGTCAATATGACTTGTCATATATCACCCTCACCTTCGCTTTGGGCGATATATGTCATATTTTTGCCCTGAAGTCAGTCAATATTACTTAAATATCACATTGTAAACATTGAAATCATCAACATCATCACCATCATTATCACCATCATTATCACCATCATCACCACCATCACCACCATCACCACAGTCATATTGTTTCTGCAAGACTTCTAATACTTAGCCCGAACGTGTATGTTTTTTTGGCTTGTAGGTATCGTAAAGTGGAAGGAGATACGTGCCATGGAGGAGACGAGAAGTACTACGAGGCAGACCAAGTCTCATGCCCTGTTGCAGGTAAAACATGCTCTCTGAATTACATCAAATCTCAAACCTGGGGGGGGGGGGGAGGGATGTTTCACAAAGATCCTCAGTCTAACTCTAAGTTGGACTTACACATTATTGAGAGCCATTTTTAGACTCAAAATAAAATATATTCAAAAGCAAAATTTCAAGTATTTTACACTTTTCATAAATTCACATCAAGAATGTGAAATCTCCTTGATAATATACAAATACACTGCCTTGAGAGGTTCTGGTCAAAACTATGCGCAAGAGGTGACTCCAATAGTACTATTTGCTGAGGGGCGCAGCCCCGAAGCAAATGGTACTTTTGGAGTCGCCAAGGCCCATAGTTTAACCAGTACCTCGAAAAGAAGGCATGGTATATTTGTTTTATATCCTGCATCAAATTTGTGTCCTTGATAGACAGGTTTGATTGGTTTATGTGTGTTCATGATAGGGGTTGAAGTCCATGTTAACTTTTGTTAACCCAATAGCAACTAAACCATCCAAAACTGCTCCTCCTTTTACTCACTGAACCGCCCGAAAAGACCCGTCTGTTATTGTCCGTTTTCAAGGCACTATAGTATCCGTTCATGAGGTCTACCGTTATAATGCTATACATGCCTAATCCTTCTGATGTCTACAGTAGGATTCTGCAAAGAAAAATAGCGCATGTTTCGTATTGTTTAGAAAAATGTCAAAATGAGAGCAATATTGCAACATCTTTCAGTGAATTATAGGCCATTTTAACAAAATATCTACTTTCTAATGAGTTAGGCCTCGGAAGCTTGTTTTTGTAGTTTGTATCTGTGATATCAGACTAAATTTTGGTCATGAATGGAACTTGTTCTCTACTTGTTCTAATTAGCGGCGGCTCCTGATTGACTATAAGGGGAAAGGTATTTTTTACATTGACTTTTCCTGTTGAAACCCACAGAGAGTGCTGAGTTCATTCTCTACGCTGAACGAACGGAGATCCATCGATACTTCCTCTTGGATGGCTCTGACGAACGACTACCAATAGAGGGCCTACAGCTCGCTACAGCCGTGGATTACGATGTGGACCATGATTGCTATTATTACGCTGAAGTTACTTTTGATGAAATCCATGTAAGTGATTAGACATCATAATCTAATGTAGCGTCTTCTCCACTCACTTATTAAAGTGACTCCATAACATTGTCTCAGATTCTGAAACAAATCCTGAATTTAGCTCATGCTGCAATGATGCAATGATGATTATAAACCTTTAGGTCAGTCAGGAACCCCATGATAAGCCGATCTCCAGTCTGATTATCAAAATGTGATTGGAAATCCAAATTTCAAAAAACGGTTTTTGAAACACTACAGTCTACCGTATTTGGGGAAAAATGAGTATGGTAAAACTAGTCAATCAAAGATTTTACTTTTTTGAGACACGTCATGATCATTTTGAAGCGCAATTTTTTTAGGGCTTCAGTATTACACCATATCACAGACGCTTTTTACATGTAGGGCCATGCAACTCAGATTTAACATTGTTAAACGATGCATTTAAGTAATCTAAATCTCTTCTTCCAGTAGACTGCCATGTCTCTGCCCCTCTATTGTTGTTTCTTTCTCTTGTCTAATCCTGAAGATAATTTGATTTGATTGATTTCCAACCCTCTACAGCGCTTCTGTCCAGGCGACTCGGAGAACCAGAACCAGGTCATTGCCAGCGCAGGTCTTGATATGGTCGAAGGCATCGCCTTTGATTGGCTCGCAGAGAACCTGTACTGGGTGGACTCCAATAGTGATACGATTGAGGTTGCACGCTTTGATGGACGCTTCAGACGAAAATTGAAGATGAATGTTACTCTCGACCAACCGAGGGCGCTAGCTCTGGACCCGAAGAGGGGGTAAGATTTACATACACATAACATATTTAAATACACATTGCAACAGATTTACACACACACACATTGCAACAGATTTACACACACATTACAACAGATTTATATACACATTACAACAGATTTATACACACACGACCACAAACTTACACACACATTGCAACAGATTTACACACATATTGCAACAGATTTACATATACATGACAACAGATTTACATACACATTTCAACAGATTTACATGCACATTGCAACAGATTTACGTGCACATTTGCAACAGATTTATACACACATTGCAACAGATTTGCACACACACATTACAGCAGATTTACACACACACACCACAACAGATTTACACACACATTACAACAGATTTACACACACACATTACAACAGATTTACACACACATTTCAACATATTTACATGCACATTTGCAACAGATTTATACACACATTGCAACAGATTTGCACACACATTACAACAGATTTACACACACATTGTAACAGATTTACACACACTCATTACATCAGATTTGACACATTTTAGACATAGAGTCAATGAATTGCAGGCTTAATGCCTTGTTTGAGATGATGATGGCAACAAACTGCTTTCACAAGAATTGAAAGCAAGTTTCGTCTGTTTGGAGCCAGAAGTATGGATTGCCAAGTGTCCATATTCAGAATATTTTTTTGGAATAATTTAACCTGTCACTAAATTGAAATTAAATTGAATTTAATAACATAATTGATAAACAACAATTGAACTAAGAAATAATTATGTTATCATGGTAATTTAGGGACATATCAAATTATTAAAAAATATATTCATATGGACACTTGACATTCCATACTTAGTCGGAGGATTAAACCATGAACTAAAGTTAGTCAACTTTTGAGAATACCACCCTAACTATCTCTGAACTTTTTAATTGATTTTAGGCCTGAGTCATGTCGGGATTTTCATAAACCGGGTCCCGACGGCCTTGCACCGATCGGGACCCGGTGTCCCGAAATCAGCTCGCAGGATTTGTCACTTGCCTCTATAAAAAGCGCATATCATCAGTATGTCCCTTAAAAGTGACCTTTTTTATCAGTCAAATAAATCAACACATGCATACCTCGGCACAGATCGGTATATTCTTCCATTTGACATTATTTTAATCCATGATTGGCGATGTTTAGTGCCATTATCGTGCCTCTAAAATTAAAAAAACTGGAGCAAAAATAGAAAGACAACGATCGAGCCGCCATTTTTATTCATGCAGGTTGAATAAATCGGGTCAAAAAACATTAATGTTTGAATAATAAAACGGCTTTCTAAAAAGTACTCCTTTACAACATACCGATCGAATAATTTTTAAAAACAAAATAGATATTTTTTCTTTGATTTTGAACACCGCATGCTTCTTTCAAAAGCTGAAAATTACTTGGTAATCACAAGAAGTTTCGATACGGATAGCTGTTGCAAGGCAAGTTCCGACTAGTCTCGGAAAAATGCGCAGTGCTACTTGTTAGCTGTAATGCGTGCCAGAACGAACCCAAACAAAGACGTGATCGTAACGAGAAAAAAATCATTAAAAATTACGAGAGCACAATTGGAAAGACAACTACTGCTCAAAATTACGATAATCAGATAAATAACTTGGACAAAGAATTCAATAATCGCCCAAGAAATGCCAAAGAAATTGTGATAATCGAGGAGTAACTGGGTACATTTTTATCGCAAGGGGCTTGCTGCAAATACTCGAATCCTTTGTTATACTGCTTTTTACCGTAGAGGGCGTTATTTGGTTTCTAGCCTCGTGTTAGAACACGAGGCTAGAAAC
>JAVYIG010002486.1:180000-202500 GCA_035222895.1 Strongylocentrotus droebachiensis | reverse complement strand
TTTTTTTATTTTTAAATTTTTTAAATTTAAATTTTTGTTTACATACCGCACGTCAAACAACTGCCCTAAAATGGTGATTTGATCACAAATTCGAAAGAAAACTAATTTTAAAACATACTTGAAGAGAAAAATATTCTCAAAAAAAATGAAATGCTGATAATACCAAAATAACCACCAAAAAAATGACCTGCTTGTATAGAAAAAACAGCATGAAGAATGAACATTTCTCCATTGGAAGTGTGTCGCGCGTGGTTGGAAGTTTGGTTTTCATGAATTTCTTTTTTTTTTGCTTGAAATTCCTTTTTTTGGTTGCACAAGGTTGGCAGCTCTGTTACATGTATAAATAAAGTTGATATTGTGATGATATCAGTGCATGTACTAAGAATGCCAGGGTAATAAAAAAAAAAAAAAAAAGAATGTCAGGGTAAATGATTGTGATTATGATAATGATGATAATGACAATAGTAATGATTTGGATATTAATAATAAGAGTTTAATGATAATGCTAATGATATTAAGTAGTGATAATGATGATTAAAATATTGATGCTGGTATTGATAAAGATCATGATGATGATAGTGACAAAGATAATGATAATGATTCCCTTGAAATCCTCAGGATAACCTTTTATCTCCTTTATCTCTCATCTATTATCATCCAGCTTATTACACCTGTAGCCCTGATGAGTTCCATTGCAAATCAGGTGGTTCCCAGTGTGTTCCGTTGTCATGGGAATGTGATCATTATGATGACTGCGGTGATAACTCTGATGAAGAAAATTGTGGTAAGTCTCAAGTGTTTGTCGTAGATTCCCTTTTTTCCCCTCTCAGTTAAATCAAGCAATATAAAATATTTTGTCTTTATTCTCAAACTTAAATGTACTCTGTTAACTTAGTTTATTACATACATACTTATCAGTATTTTGTTACTTCATTATAATTCATTTGTTTTATTATATATTGTAATAATGTATGGTTTATATATGTCATTTGAACTTGTGGATATTTGAGTGGAAAAATAAATAAAATCAAATCAAATTAAATCAAATCAAAATAAGAAAATGCAGTTTTCGATTAGTTTGAAATTATTTGTTGTCGGGGCAGACACGAGGTCACTCAAGGTTTCATAGCTTTGCTTGACCAACTTTTGGTAAATTTGGCGACAGAAGATGTGCTAAAATTGAAAGAAAATACAGAAAATGGCATGGCCTGAAATGCGGTGGTTTGGAAAATGCACAGACGTTTTTCCATGGAGACATCATATGGACCCCCCTAAGTACTGTTAGGGTTAAATCTTATTCATACATGTATATCGTCTTATATGTTCAGCTTTCCTGACGTGTAACCACGATAAGTTTACATGTGATAACGGCCGCTGTATTCCAATGGACTCCTTATGGACCCCCCTGAGTACTGTAAGGGTAAAATCTTATTCATATATTGTCTTATATGTTCAGCTTTCCCGACGTGTAACCACGATCAGTTTACATGTGATAACGGCCGCTGTATTCCAATGGGCTCCTTATGGACCCCCCCCCCCCCTGAGTACTGTAAGGGTTCAATATTTTTCATGCATTGTCTTATTCGTTCAGATTTCCCGACGTGTAACCACGATCAGTTTACATGTGATAACGGCCGCTGTATTCCAATGGGCTCCTTATGGACCCCCCCCCCCCCCTCTAAGTACTGTAAGGGTTAAATCTTATTCATATATTGTCTTATATGTTCAGATTTCCCGACGTGTAACCATGATCAGTTTACATGTGATAACGGCCGCTGTATTCCAATGGGCTTCCTGTGTGATCTGGATAATGATTGTTGGGACAACTCTGACGAGAAAAACTGTGACATCACAAGTGAGTCCATATTTTATCTAATAATAATGATAATACAGTAAAACTTGTATATAAAGACCACCCGAGGGAGACACGAAAAGTGGTCTTCATAGGCAGGTGGTCTTTGTAGACAGGTGCCTATAGTACAAGTTTCAATGAGAAACCATTTTCAAGGGAAACGTAAAATGTGGTCTTAGTAGACAGGTGGTCTTTGTCGACAGGTGGTCACTAAAGCAGGTTTGACTGTAGTAATGATTTTAAATAATGTCGATGATGATGATGGTAATGATAGTGATGACGTTATTGAAAATAATAATGATGTTGACGATGATGATGATGCTAATAGTGATGATGATGATGACGTTGATCATGATGATATTGATAGTATTGTTGATGGTGCTAATAATGTTGTTGACGATGAGGATGATTTCTAATAATGATGATATTGATGATAATGATGAAAATGATGATAATGCTGATGTTGATAATGATGATGATGATGTTGATAATGATGATATTGATAGTGATGATGTTATTGATAATTATAATGATGTTGACAATGATGATGATGATGTTGATAATGATGAATGATGATAATGGTGATGATGATGATGATGATGTTGATAATGATGATGATGATGTTGATAATGATGATGATGATGTTGATAATGATGATGATGATGTTGATGTTGATAATGATGATGATGATGTTGATAATGATGATGATGATGTTGATAATGATGATGATGTTGATAATAATGATGATGATGTTGACAATGATGATGATGATGTTGATAATGATGATAATGATGATGATGATGTTGATGTTGATAATGATGATGTTGATGTTGATAATGATGATGTTGATAATGATGATGATGTTGATGATGATGATGATGTTGATAATGATGATGATGTTGATAATGATGATGATGATGTTGATGATGATGATGATGTTGATGTTGATGATGATGCAAATAATGATGATAATGATGATAATGTTGACGGTGATAATGATGATAATGGTTCCAATGCATTATCTCTGCAATGTGGAACATGCCATTTGCAAAAGTGCGTCAATGTTTTACCGATCTCTGATGTGTTCACATTTCAGACATACCGACGACCATGGCAGCTGGGTGCAACGACAACTTCACACAGTGTGAACCGAACGGTCGTTGCATACCAACTACGTGGTTGTGTGATGGTGAGAACGACTGTGGTGACAATTGGGATGAACCACCGATACAAAACTGTGAGTATAAGTTGTTGTTGTTGTTGGTAATAGTTTAATGGCGTTCATTCAGTATTGAATATACATGCCATATCTTCAGTTTGATAAGAAAATCAGTTATACATAAGAAAACTGAGAAGAAAGATTTGTAATGATATAATGAATTAGTCAGTAACGCAATTAATTAGGAGTCTCTGGATGGTTTGCAACTTTTTGTTTCTGCTTTTTTATAAGTTTAATCTGGTCAGCCCGGTTTCAATTGCATGGAAGAGTATAAGTATGAGTATAAGTGGGCAATGGGTACCGGTATATTGAAATTAAAGCCCACTGCAAACTACACGATCGTCCTGTGATCCGATTTTCTATTAAGAAATGGCAATTGTTCTAGGAAGGAAATCTACGGGTAATCAAACATAATTTTTTTAAATTTAGATTCTGAATAATGATATGAAGACTGACAACTGAGTATTTAGTGCATTGAACTCCTCCAGTCAGAATAAAAGCCAAATCAGGCCGCGAAGGTTTGAGCAAAATGCGATTAATATTAAGCAAGTTATTTCTGAAGTTGTCATCAGGGAAACCCAACTTTTCTAACATTGTGACTTAACTTGCAAACTTCTCTCCAATTTGGTCTGCACAGACAATTTTGTAAGCTTCCATTTTCTTAGTTACTGATGATGGAATAGATTTGTTTCATACAGGGTTGTATAAAAAACATATTTGCAATAATTATATTTAGGGTGAATGTATAATTGGAAAGAACTTAGGTACAGCGTCTTTAATCCTGTGGGAAAGGTGCTTTATAAATGTGATCATTATTATTATTATTACTATTGTTAATATTACTATTATCACTATTACTTTTATTAGTATTATTACTATTATTTTTATTACTATTATTAGTATTGCTATTAACATGATTACTTTTATTACTATTATTACTATTACAGTAATTACTATTATTAGTACTTTTATTATTATTACTATTATTATCATTATAATTATTATTATTATTACTATTACTATTGTTACTATTATTATCATTATAATTATTATTATTATTACTATTATACTTTTTCCTCTTGATACTATTATTTTATTCAGGCACGGCAAACACCTGTAATACTTACCAGTTCACCTGTCAAAATGGCAATTGCATACCGTCCTATTGGAAGTGTGATAACTACGATGACTGTGGAGACAACAGTGATGAGCAAGGCTGCCCATGTTTGTATTCTTGTTTTTTTAATTACCATATTTGCCGGCGTAAAGGCCGCAGTATTTTTGGAAGAGAAAATATTAAAAAGTCGGGGTGCAGCCTTTGCGGCGAAAGAGTAAAATAAAAAAAAGATCGCCAGTCAAAAACATGAATTTGTATATATGGGACAACAATGAAAGGTGATGGACATTTCTAGAATAACTGTCTAGAATAACACATGTCTTACCGACAATTATGTGTTATATAATGTGTTATATATATGGTTTTGGTTCCCAATCTACACATGTCCGCAAGAGATCGAATCCCGCCTTCGACAAAAAGTGTTTTTTTTTTTTTTTTTTTAAATGTCAAAATCAGGGTTGCGGCCTATGCGGCGCTGCGGCCTTATCGTCGGCAAATACAGTATTTTTTATTCTTTACAACTTTTTTCCTGTAATTTCAAATCAAGTGCGGAATACGCGACCGCACAACTACCCCTATCCCTAAACCGAACCCTGGTACAAGAGTCTCAACCTAATCCTTATTCTGATAATAACTCAAATTTTATTTCTTACCTTAATGCCATTTCCTCAGAAATTAAGAATTTCTTGTAATAATTTTATTACATGTATGTGCAAAGTTTATTTGTATAGTTTCCTGAGAAAATGAATTATGTATGAAAAAAAATGTAATATCTTTGTTTACCTTTCTGTTGGAAATGAAATAAATATGAATATGAATAATATGAATGTCAACCCTTACCTTGATGATGATATTTATTTATTTATTTAAGTCTTCATGGATTAATACAAATCATGATTGATCAGAAAATTACAAAAACAATTGAAATTACAAAAAATAATGCAAATGGTAAAATTGTACAATAACCACTGTCACTAAATGATAATACAAATTGTGATTGATCAGAAAATTACAAACACAATTGAAATTACAAAGAATATAATATTGCAAAAGTTAGAATTGTACAAAAACAACTATCAATAAACAACAATCAGGTTAAATATTTTAGTAAAAATAGAAGAAAGGTCACAAATCGTAAGTCATTTTATTGCATTATGATTGGTCATATTATAATGACAATATTATTGATCCAATAATTGAAGGTTAAGAAGTTTATGGCTTTATGTTTGAAGTTAAAGGTTTAAACAGACTGATATGTTAGCACATTCAAATTAATAGATGTTTGTTTCCTGGGGACCTAGTGACGAGTCATTCCATTAACCTGTTATTTATGAACGAACATACAAGACTTGGAAACCAGTCTGCATACATTACTTGTTACTATGTTGGACAAGCCTCTGACAAGCCTTCAGGTTGTCAAGAACAACCTTTGTTTTTGTTTATTAAAAAAGTATGCTTACAATTTGAATATGTGTAAGAGTAAACCGGTCTATTTCAACTGTGTATTTACATTTAGCTACAACAGCGTAATAATAATAATAATAATAATAGCAAGTTCTTATATAGCGCTTTTCCGGACCGAAGGCCCTATCAAAGCGCTTTACAGAAAACGTACCCTCTGTGGATGACATACAATCCGTTTAATTGTAACCCTGGAGACTGTCATCGTTATAATTAAGACATTCTGTTGTTACAAAAATAAAACAAAATACAAAATCATGCCCCTTAACGTATTTGAATAACACGTAAAAACTGTTTAATTGTAACCCTGGAGACTCTCATCATTATAATTAAGACATTCTGTTGTTACAAAAATAAAACAAAATACAAAATCATGCCCCTTAACGTATTTGAATAACACGTAAAAACTGTTTAATTGTAACCCTGGAGACTGCCATCGTTATAATTAAGACACTCTGTTGTTACAAAAATAAAACAAAATACAAAATCATGCCCCTTAACGTATTTGAATAACAAGTAAAAACAAGGAAATACACATTACCTCTTCTTGACAAAACTAGCACTATACAAAATGTATCTCAAAAGTTAACAAGCATATTTTGAGAGAAATAATTCAATAATATTTCCACTGTATTTACATTTAGCTTCAACACCGTGGCCTGAATGGACGACATCCGATCCGTTTAACTGCAACGATGGAGACTTCCATTGTTACTCCTCGGATCTCTGTATACCATATAATTGGAAGTGTGACGGGTATAGAGACTGCGGAGATGGCTCAGATGAATACGACTGCAGTAAGTTTATATTGGTATAGATGATAACAATAATGTTATTTGAGAATGATGATGATAATAACAATGGTGACTATGACGACGACGACGATGATGATGATGATGATGATGATATTGATGAGGAGGGGGAAGGTTGATTATTGGTTGATTATTGGTTGATTATATTGGACATAAAAGTTGATGAAAACAATTATGATGAAAGTATTAGAGATATCTTACATAGATCATAACATGGCATTGGATTATAATGTTGATTAATATCTTCACCTAATACTTCATGTATAAAAGATGCATGACGTAAATATATTACTAAAGACAAAATAGACAGAAATTGAGCAAAATCGCATCTAGTATAACTGAATAAGATTGTTCTTGACAATGAATACATGATAATTTAAATGCTGTACTAGGCTTCTGTTGATGTGAAGTTTTTGATTTTTGTGAAGTTATCCAGCTTTGGTTTATGTATTCCTATTCTTTTACAGTTAGTAATACCACCATGTACCCTTACACATGCGATTGGGACAGCTTTGTATGCGACAATGGGCAGTGCATACCGAAGAATTGGGAATGTGATTTCTACGAGGATTGCTCTGATGGTAGCGACGAACATTGCTCATGTGAGTAGCCAAGCCATAGAGAGAGAGAGAGGGAGGAAGAGGATTAAGATGAGAGCATGAGGAAGATATTGTAGATAGGGAGAGACAGGGAGAGAGAAAGCTTATGACGAGAGAGAGAGAGAGAGGGAGAGAGAGGAAGAGGGATTGAGACAAGAGCATGAGGAAGATATTGTAGATAGGGAGAGAGAGAAAGAGAGATAGAAGAAAAACCCAGAGAGAGAAAGGGAGAGGAATTACGGTAAGAAGAGAGCAAGAGGAAGATATTTTAGATAGGGAGATACAGAGAGAGAGAGAGAGAGAGAGAGAGGGAGAGGGATTACAGTAAGAGCATGAGGAAGATATTGTAGATAGGGAGAGAGAGAGAGAGAAAGAGAGATAGAGGAAAAACCCAGAGAGAGAAAGGGAGAGGAATTACGGTAAGAAGAGAGCAAGAGGAAGATATAGGAGAGAGAAAGAGAGAGAGAGAGAGAGTAGAGAGGAACAAGAGATAGACAGAAAGTGATAAGATAGAGAGGAAAAGATAAGAAATGAGAGAGAGAGAGATATATATCAGTTGAGAGAAAGAGGGTAGGGGGGGGGGGGGGGGGTCTGAGAGAGAGAGATAAAGAAAGGGTGAACGGGCTTGATATTCCATGTGAGGGATGAAGACAAAAAATTGCAGCAGCTTATTGTTTCTTGCTATTAACCAATTAAATCAACCTGATGTTTGAATTTATTTATTCATTTATTTATGAATTATGATATATGATTTTTCTGGGGGGAGGTGGCTTTGTCAAATGTGTAGATGGGCTTTCAAGTTGGAGGGGTAATAATTCGGACCAAACGTTTTCTTTTCAGCTACGCTGATGCCGTACACCACTCAGGATCCTGGCTGCGGGTTCTTCCACGTGCCTTGTGGACCAGGGGCCACGCCCCGTTGTATCTGGCAGTGGTTTGTGTGCGACGGCGATGCTGACTGCTCAGATAGGAGCGATGAGGCACATTGCGGAAGTAAGGGGGCTGTGTGATTGATGGTGATGATGATGGTGGTGGTGGTGGTGGTGGTGGTGGTGATGGTGGTGGTGGTGGTGGTGGTGGTGGTGAGGTGGTGGTGATGATGATGATGATGATGATGATGGTGGTGGTGGTGATGGTGGTGATGGTGGTAATGGTGGTGGTGATGATGACGGTGGTGGTGTTGGTGGTGGTGGTGGTGGTAGTGGTGGTGGTGGTAGTGGTAGTGGTGATGATAATGATGATGATCATCATCATGGTGGTCGTGATGATGATGATGATGATAATAGAAATGATGATGATGATGGTGGTCATGATGGTGATGATGATGATGGTGGTGGTGGTGATGATGATGATGGTGATGATGATGAAGATGGTGATGATGACAATGAACGCTGATGATGATGATGATGATGATAATGATGATGTTTTTAATGGTAATTGTTATATCAGCGACAATCTTGATTGATTGGTGATGGGAACATTGATGATGAAGAGACTCATGTTGACGATGATAACGATGATGATGACGGTGTTAGTTCTGATGATGATGATGATGGTGGTGGTGTTGTTGATGATGATTGTGAGGGTATTGTTTATGATGGTGATGATGATCATGAAGATGATCGTGAAGATGATGTTGCTGGTGATGACCGTGGTAATGATGTTGATGAATCCGATGATGTTGCCGGTGATCATGGTGTCAATGGACGCGACAATATAACAAATTGATGTCCACAATCAAACCATTGGAATTAAATAATACACCCTCTCTCTCTTTAGCTGAAGAGCCTGGATGGCCAACCACCAACATTCCCGTCCCGACGACCGTCTCCCATTGCTCTAACGGTGACTTTAAATGCAGGAATGGTCAGAAGTGCATACCCAGATCATATCAATGCAACAGTTACTACGACTGTTCCGATCTCAGTGATGAAGATGGATGTTCAACTGGTAGGTCTCTTCATTTTTTATCTCTGTGAAACATAAAGTAGAGTCACTATGAACATGACGGACAAAGAAAGCGGACAAAATATACAGTTCCTCAGGTAGACAAAGGAACATCCCTTCACTGCTATGATGTAAAAATGTGTAGAACAGGTGAATATGCATGTGACACCTGTTCTACACATTTTTACATAATAGCAGTGAATGGATGTTCCTTTGTCTACCTGAGGAACTGTATATTTTGTCCGCTTTCTTTGTCCGTCATGTTCAGAGTGAGTATTGGTCATGCCACGGTGAAAGAAACTATCTGGAACCAATTGGGAAAGGTTGATTATTGGTTGATTATATTGGACATAAAAGTTTATGAAAACTGTTCTGGAACGATCAAAAGTGACTCAGAAGAATGTTTGGTTCAAGTTTTTCAGCTTATACAGTCAAACCTACTTAAGTGACCACCTGTCCACAAAGACCACCTGGCTGCAAAGGCCACATTTGTTGTTTCCTTTGAAAATGGTTTCTCTTTGAATCATGTATTTAAGGAACCTGTCTACAAAGACCACTTTTTGTGTTTCCTTTGGGTGGTCGCTATAGACAGGTTTGACTGTATCTGGAACCGATTGAGGAAGGTTGATTATTGGAGGACATAAAAGTTGATGAATACTGTTTGGGAATGATCAAAAGTAAACATAAGTTACTCAAAAAAGTTGAAAGATAATAGGCACTGCACCTATAAACATGTTTGGTACAAGCTATCCACCTTATTTCTTGTCATACGGCAAACCTGCTTTATCGACCACCTGTATAGAATGACCGCCTGTCTATAAAGAACACATATTCTGTTTCCTCTGAATATGGTTTCTAATTGAAACCTGTACTAAAAAAACATATACACAAAGACCACCTGTCTATATGGACCACATTTCATGTTTCCCTTGAGCGGTCTTTATATACAGGATTCACTGTATTTTTAATATGAGGGCATTTTAAGGGCAATCCTTTTTCAGGAGATATTTTTACCATGATATTCTCACAAAGTAGCACACTACAATTACTAAGGGGGCAGGTGGATCGTGGATAACCCTTTGAAACAATGTCTTTGAATGTTGCAGTGATCCCAACTCAAACGCCAAACATCTGCGGGATGGGTCAGTTCTTCTGTTCATTTTACAGAGAATGTATCGACCAACTTAAGCAGTGTAATGGAATTAACGACTGCATCGTAGGTGAAGATGAAGCCAACTGCCATAGTAAGTATGATGGGAGCTGCATGACATGACCTAACCTGACATGACCTCAAATGACCTGATATTACCTGGCCTGACCTGGGGGTGTTTCACAAAACCTGTCATCAGTGACAAATGACAGTTTTTGTTATAAGCTACTGAAATCCTTGCTTCTGATTGGTTATCAGCAGATTTGTCACTGGTTTTGGTCGTTTGTCATTGAAAAAAGGCTTTGTGAAACGGGTCCCCTGATGTGACCTGACATGACATAGGTACAAGCTCGCGGGCATCCCATTGTGATTGATGTGCATGTATATTGTATTTCATTTAACCTGCATTTCTACGTGATGTCCGCCAACTTTTACAGTTTCAGGAAATTGCGTCCTGTCTTTTTCTTCAAAAGTGGACCAAGTTAAATCTTGGTTTACCCTAAAAAAGTCACTGCTAGCTAATCCATTGTGATATAATTTTGGGCTCAGGAAAAGCAGAACCACATGAGTAACAGATTAATGAAAGTTCAGGAAAATATATTAAAAAATACATAGGTTATGATTTTCATTGTTTTAATTGATCAAACACAAATTTACA
This sequence comes from Strongylocentrotus droebachiensis, assembly GCA_035222895.1. Taxonomy (NCBI): domain Eukaryota; kingdom Metazoa; phylum Echinodermata; class Echinoidea; order Camarodonta; family Strongylocentrotidae; genus Strongylocentrotus; species Strongylocentrotus droebachiensis. Next base: position 191,685 of record JAVYIG010002486.1, on the reverse strand, counting down.
AATTTACATGATGTGTATTTTGAGCAACTCTCCCATTTACTCTGTACTAAAATAAAAGGTTGCTAAATTGACAACATGATGTTATATTTGTAATCACCATTTTCATGTACACATTGGCATTTTTAGTCCAAATTTGGTAATTCTTATTCACATTTCTACTTTTTTGTAAAGACTTTGTGCAAGTATAAAATGGAAAATGAAAGGCTGGTTTCTGTACACCTCAAGGGAACTGAATTCCGATTCGATTCTTGTGCTAACTTCTAGTTCCCAATAACAACTTCACCTAAATATTAGTAATACACATATCTACTTGTATATCTTGTGCATTAAATAGTATGCAAATCTATGTCTAAATTATCATTTTACCGTTCAATCAACATTACCCTTCTGTTCTGTATACATGTATCAGTATTATTCTTTGCATTGTATGATTGTTCATATACTGTCATCAAAAAGATGTTGTATTGCCCTTTGCGTCCGACCCCAAAATCTTGAAATCTACAGTAGGCTTTTTTTTAAACCCTTTTTTAGAAGAAAAAATGTTTGATGAATAAACAAATATGTATTTAAGCAAAAAAAATGAGAAATATAAGCCCAAAAAAGGAGAAAAAAAAAGAGAAAGAAAGTTTTAAAAAAGTGACTGACTGACCCATGTTTTGGCACCTAAAGGGCAATACAACATTTTTGTAGGCCTTATTGTGATGTGTTGTCATTAATAAATTCAATTCCAAATTAAAATACAGGTGGATATGTGGTTCAAGGGATGGAAGTTGGAGTTGGTCCTGATATCAAATCAGCTTTAGTACATTTCAATCTCCCAACAACTACGAATTCTATGATCGTATCGCTCTATAAGAGGTAAGTCCTGGGGAGTGTTTCACAAAGATATTAATAATAATAATAGTGGGCTCTTGTATAGCGCTCATGTCAGTCAGATTTGACCCTCCTGGCGCTCCCGGGATATTACCCTGGCTTTAGCACGGCTGCCATACGGCGCTCTAGCATGTCAAGGAATAAGTTGGACTTAACAATTATAGAAAGCTGTTAACATCTATGAAAATATTTTGCAAAAGTTATTTTAAAATTCATAAAGTTCATAAACTTATTGTCTCTATCAAATTATGGACTATGGATCGGGGTCGGTATGCAATTCAATACTTAAGTCAGAAATAAGAGTATTTTACTCAGTTTTCGGCTTAGTTAAAACACCTAGCCATCTTCGGTATTCAGTTGATGTTTCTGGCTAAGTATTTCACCCTGAAATATAAGAGAGCCCCCTAGCCAATTAATTTGGAATGCACTGAAATTACAGTTGTTCATATTCCCATCATTATTTAGAAGTTGAATTAGGGAGATGATGTTTGTTTAGATTTTGAGCCTTATACATTTACTATCTCTTTGAAAATCTGGTCATAAGACCATTGTGTAGTGTGCTATGGGCTTAACACATAAAAATGGATATATGGGACTACAAATAAGCAGCATGACAGTTTGGTCTATAGATACTTATCAGGTATTCCTTGTTCATATTTTGATATTAAGGATATTTGAGAAGTTCTCATTTTCAGCAGATACTTCTACTATCGTATCCTCCCCAACAGGCGTGCAAAGAATGAGGAAGCTGGCTAATCTTTTCCCATATTTACCAGAATTCAACCTTTTTTTTTACCCTTTTTACCTTCTCTTGTACCATTTTTGTCTCGCCTGCGTAGCAAAAAGCGAGACATAGGCGACGGCGGCGACGGTGGCGACGGCGGCGGCGGTGGCGACGGCGTCAACATCAAAAACTTAACCTAAGGTTAAGTTTTTGAATTTTTGATATAATTTTTAAAGTATAAGTTCTTAGTCAATGAAACTTGGACTTATAGGGTTATCAAGTCTCCCAAATCATGTGAGTAGAATTTCACGTCACTAAGTTAAGGTCAAAGTTCATTTAAGGTCAACAAACTTAGACTTTGTTGTGGCATCAACATCAAGATTTTCAAAATGCTTCTTCTTCGTTATTTTTCAACCGATTTTGATTCTGATTGTATCATATGATAGGGCTAGGAGGGGGATTTAAATTTCTACACAGAATCGTGAAATTCATTATCTATGCTAATTTATGCAAATTTATTCGAAATCACAAAAAAGGCTTCTTCTCCTTCATTTCTCGACCGATTTTGATTTGGTTTGCTTTATATCGTAGAGCTAACTTTGGTACACTAAACTTCTACACAGAATATCGAAATTGTTCTCCATTAATTAATTATGGTAATTCAAATTTATTCCAAAAATAACAAAAATTGCTTCTTTTCCCTCATTTCTTGACTGATTTTGATTTGGTTTGCCTTATCTGGTAGAGCTAAATTTGGAACACTAAACTTCTACACAGAATTGTGAGATTTTGCTCCATTGATTATTTATGGTACTTTATGCAAATGAAATGAAATTATGTCCCTTTCAGGGCATCAAATTTTTATTTTTTGACCAGTTCAAAAGTGTACCACATAAAATTTACGATATTTGTTGTTGCGAGATGCGGATGAGCGGTACGTCATTGACGTTCTGGTTTATCATATTGAATTGCGTTATGCAGGCGAGACCGCCGAGAGCGTTTCCCTTGTTACCTTCTCTTTTACCCTTTTTACCTTTTCTTTTACCCTTTTTATCTTCTCTTTTACCCTTTTTACCTTCTCTTTTACCCTTTTTACCTTCTCTTTTACCCTTTTTACCTTCTCTTTTACCCTTTTTACCTTTTCTTTTACTCTTTTTACCTTCTCTTTTACTCTTTTTACCTTCTCTTTTACCCTTTTTACCTTCACTTTTACCCATTTTACCTTCACTTTTACCTTCACTTTTACCTTCTCTTTTACCCTTTTTACCCTTTTTACCTCCTTTTTCACCCATTTTACCTTCTCTTTTACCTTTTTTACCATCTTACTCATAACCGTGATTTTTTTATTTCTGTCACATCACAGGGAAGCCGACCCTCAAGCTGATCAACCCGGCCATGACTTGCCGACTACAAGTATCGTCAATAAAACTTATTCAGACGTCACGGGCCGTAAGTCTTACCTCTGGTCCAATCTGAAGGCAGAAACAGACTATGTATTCACCGCATCTATCTCCATCGGTAGCACGGCATACAACAAGGTGCCTCTTCATTCTTATAGAACGCCTGCAGGTAATGATTAGATCCGTTTTGATATTGTGTGATTTGATTAGATATGATGTGAGTTGATTTCATGTGACTTGAAAAGATCTGATGTGAATTGATTTCATGTGACTTGATTAGATCTGATGTGAATTGATTTCATGTGACTTGATTACATCTGATGTGAATTGATTTGATTTCATGTGACTTGGTTAGATCTGATGAAAATTGATTTAATTTCATTAGACTTGATTAGATCTGATGAGATTTGAGTTGATTTGATTAGATTAGATGTGATGTGAATTGATTTTATTTGATGTGACTTGATTGGATCTAATGAGAATCGATTTCATTTCATTAAACTTGATTAGATCTGATGAGAATTGATTTCATTTCATTAGACTTGATTAGATCTGATGTGAATTGATTTGATTTGAATAGACTTGATTAGATCTGCTGAAAATTGATTTCATTTCATTAGACTTGATTGGATCTGATGAAAATTGATTTGATTTGATTTGATTTCATGTGATTTGAATAGATCTGATGTGAATTGATTTGATTTGAGTTGATTTGATTAGATTAGATGTGATGTGAATTGATTTGAGTTGATGTTACTTGATTAGATCTGATGTGAATTGATTTTATTTGATGTGACTTGATTAGATCTGATGTGATTTGAGTTGATTTGATTAGATTAGATGTGATGTGAATTGATTTTATTCAATGTGACTTGATTAGATCTGATGAGAATTTATTTGATTCATTTGATCTGATGTAAATTTGATTTGATTTGATTCCATATGAATTAATTTGATCTGCTTTGATGTGAATTGATTTGATTTGATGGAAATTGATTTGATTTGATGTGAATCAATTTGATATGATCGGAATTGATTTGAGTCTTTATTCATAATTCAAAGCAGGGCTGTCGTTTAAAGCCGGTAACCGGTAAAACTTGCCGCCTATTCACTCGTTTCTTACCGGCTATAATTCCTATAATAAACCTTGCAAAAATCACAGAAAGTAGATCTAAATCAATGCTAATCCAAAATTTCCTTAATTTCGTCCAAGATATAATTAGTGCCGCACATACACGGCCGCAGTCGACGAAATCCCTTACGATCACGAACGCGACGTTGTCTGTACTTACCTAGACCTATCTATCTAACGTTACATCGCAGTTCTCCCCCCACAGCGCGGCGGCCAAGCCCGTCCGTCCCTACCCCATTGCGATCCCGATGTGCACGCGAGAAGACGATGCACTGCACAAAATATATACACACTGATCATAACAAAACTGAAGCTAGCTCGCTGTAACCAAACTATCCGTTGCCGATTTGATATTTGAAGATCACGGAAACCGGGGCCTATACATATATATGCGTGCAATGTCTAGAGACAACGTACTTTAGATTCTGAGATGCGCAAATCGGCAACAGAGTTTTGAACTCGGCTGAGTTTAGGCCGGCCACAGCGGACCCCCGCAGCTAGCTCGCATGATATATGCAGGCTCGCGCTCGCTCCCTCGCAGTGATGGTACCTCCTATAAAATTCAAATTACCTCCTTCAAAAATAATTAACAAGACCCCTGTCAAAGAAATGTATGATTAATTTATAATTGTGAAAAGATATTGTTTAAAGAATCGATGTTACATAATGACATATAATTTTTCCTTAAACTTGGGATAATGCAAATATTGTTTATTATTTATTTAGAAAAATGGAAAATAAAAATTAAATGCAGTACTCTACATGTGAAAACAGCAATAAAGAAGTACCGAGTATGCTAATTAACAGAAGTGACAAACTCAACCCCCTCTACGGTTTTTCATTATTATTAGATTCGAGAGAGATTGCAACACCCACCAACGTTAGAGCTAACCTGATCAAGGAGCCGTCAATCTTGGGGGTCAATGTTACATGGAACTACCCGGACACACCTGGTGTTCTCTTTACGGTAGGTGAAGGTGCATTACAGTCAAACAAGGGGGTGTTTCACAAAACTTGTCATCAGTGACAAATGACAGTTTTTGTTATAAGCTACTGAAATCCTTGCTTCTGATTGGTTATCAGCAGATTTGCTCCTGATTTCTGTCATTTGTCATCAAAAAAAGGGTTTGTGAAACACCCCCCGATGTTCCACCAAAAATTACTTCCTGGGAAGTGTTTCACAACGACTAAGAGCGACTTTAGGTTTGACGTAACTATGGCAGGCGGTTGATGCCACTAGTTGCTCTCATCATTGGTCTCTCATTTATGATCTTTAGATAATATTTTTTCCTACAATAATGAACTATCAAAAAATGTAGATTCTATAGATTTGTGACCACGATTGGTATGTCTCTTGAGAAACCAATGCGAGTAAATGATGAGAGAAAATAGTGGCATAAACGGCCTGCCATGGTTAAGTCCAACTTAAAGACGATCTTTGTCTTTGTGAAACACTTCCCAGGAGGTAATTTTTTGTGGAACATCAGGGGGTGTTTCACAAACCCTTTTTTCAATGACAAATGACAGAAATCAGTGACAAATCTGCTGATAACCAGTCAGAAGCAAGGATTTCAGTAGCTTATAACAAAAACTGTCATTTGTCACTGATGACAAGTTTTGTGAAACGCCCCCCAGTTGAATCCTCTAGCATCTAAGAATCTTCCTAACCAATAGATATTTTTATTTGAGTTTTGTGCAAGGTCATTGTTTATTGAAATCAAGCAGAGCCTGTGGACATATTCACTATAATACCGGGCATGGTGGCTCAGTCGTTAGAGCGCCCGCCTCATGAACGGGAGGTCGTGGGATCGAACCCCGGCCGAGTCATACCAAAGACTTATAACAATGGGACCTTCTGCCTTCTAGCTAGGCGCTCAGCATATTAGATTGGAGAAGGGTAGTAATAACATATTATGTTATGCAGGGCCCGCTGGAAGAACAGTTTCATAACTGAAGTGGCTACCCTGGGTAAATAAAAGTTATTATTATAATTTATTATTATTATTATTATTATTATAATCTATTTCAGTGATAACCCAGGGTTGCCAATTTTCAGGCAATAACCTGAGTTCAGGCCCTGACGAGTTATTTTCAGACCAAAGTTTAGGCTTTTTTGTGTACATAATAGCTCATTCTGGGTGATTTTCAGGCCCTCTGATCAATTCTAACTGGCATCCCTGATTACATTTAAATTGAACTATAAAACGAGAAGAAACACTGATCTTCATAATCATTTCTTCTTCATATATCTTAAAGATAAATTTGAGTTCTGGTAAAAAAAAAGAAAATTAATTCTCACAGAATCAAACAAAACTTACACTGAATGTTCAAGATTACAAATAAATGACATGTGCCAAACAATTTTGGAAGAAAATGTATACTGGCTGAGTAATGAGCATAGAAAGACAAGGACATCAAGGTAGTACTAGCCCTGACACCATGTGTATTGTCCCATATATAGCTTTCTGTGTACAGTGCTTGTTACTTTACCAAGACTCGGTCAAATTTATTATGATTTTGATGACTCCAGAACCTTGCAGTGCACACCAATACTTACATGTACATGCTACATGATCAACTGTTTCTGATCCTTTCCACAACTTTTCTTTCACAATGCAATCGCATTACCAGTATTAAAGTTGTCCTTTACTTTGAAGTTCTGTATTTCTTTGCAATTATATTTACTTTCCAGGTCTATTACCGTGACGAGCACTCAAGTACGGCTCTTACGGGTTATGCAAAGGCAAATTATTTTATGATCTACCACTTGGAGGAAGACAAACTGTTCTACATCTCGGTAAGACAGAGTGTCTGCTGCTTTTCTTTCCTTCTTTGTCAATCATTTATGTACAATAAGTATATGAACTCACCAAAAAAAAAGAAAGTGAACACCCTTTATTGTTCAACATCAATTAAGATCAAGTTTTGAACCATCTTGCTTGGATGGGCATATTCATTTAGGGGTTAGAGGGTCTTATTAAAATGGCAAAAAGAGAGCAAGTATTTATGAATGAATGGTTGCCAACCATTCTAAGTTTGTAGGAATGCTTGCTATTTTGTTGAACTTCAACCTAATGCTTTCAACACTAGATTCCTCTCTAAAAAAAAAAAAAAAATTGTGTCAAAACTATATATTTCTTTTAATTTAATATTTATTTCACAATCAAAATAGACAGTATTTCTGATATGGCCTTGAGAGACTCACATTTTGTTACTGTGCAATGATGGTAGGTGTATAATCTTCTGTGGCATGTGCCTTGTCTTGTGTAGGTTTCTGCCTCGGTCGGTGATGTCTCAGGAAATCGCAGCGCAGAAGTTTCTGTCTTTGTGGGTAGAGGTAAGGGATTTGTTTCAATTAAATTTGATATACTTGATTCTTAAAATACCAATTTCAGGGATGCCAGTTTTCAGGCAACAGCCTGAATTCAGGCTATAGTTCAGGTTTTTTGTGTACAAATAGTTCATTCTAGGTGATTTTCAGGCCCTCTGATCAATTCTAACTGGCATCCCTATAATTTGAATCAATTTTATTCTTAATTTCTTGTGCTGAAATTGATAATAATAGCAATGTCCCTGAAATTTGTTCAGTTAGATGTCAGGGGACTTAGTCTCATGGCAGATTCTTGCAGTGCTGCCTAGGGTGATTATTTTCATATTTGAATTATATATTATTTCTGTAAGTGTAATGAGCCCCTTGCCTACATTTTGAAGTCCTTAGGGTATGGAAGGCATTACTTGAGCCTATGTCTACCACACCCGTCTTATTGTCAAGCCTGATGTAATAATAATATTGGGTTCTTGTGTAGCGCTCATATAATATCACACAATTACCCCTTGGACAATCGACCAAGTGGAAAATTACTCCCCGGAAAACTACCCCAGTGGGACTCGAACTGATCCGCAGTCCAATGAGGTACCACCTCGACCACGACACCCCTACATGTATATGCATATCCATGGAGATTCTAATATCATATGTACTTTACAAAAAAGTAAATATTATAACAATTGTATCTTTTGTTTTGGCAGGATCTATACAGCTAGCTCCAACCAATGTGACCGTAAGGAATATAAAAAAGGACAGCGTCGACCTGTCATGGACTAGACCAAATGAGCCAACTGAAATATCAATACTTGTAAGTCATATCGTATTATTAATACTTCTGGGGGGTGTTTGACAAAGATTCTAAGTCAAACTTACATGTAACTCTAAGTTAGACTTAAAAATTATGGAGAGCCATTTGTAGTCTTAAAATAAAATCTATTCAAAAGCAAAAATTCTAATATTTTAGACTTTTCATAAATTCCACATCACGAACATGAAATCTCCCATGATAATGGAAAATATGAATGATTTGAATCAACATTTTATGCCTTTTAAAATATCTTTTACATAATATTTCAAAGATGCTAACAGCATTCCATAATTATTAAGTCCAACTTAGAGATAAGTTCAACTGAGGATCTTAGTGAAAAAAACCCCAGGATTTTATTCTGGATTGACATAAAACCTACCACAGCTTTGATGTCTGTAAGGGCTTGGCAGAAATTTGATTACCCCAAATTGGATGCAGGCATGCCCAACACATATGCTCCTTCCCCACTCCCTGGAGAGCATAACCTTTAAAGCCCCACTGTACTACTTGTAACTACTTGCTCCCTCTATATAGAAAACTTCCCCAATCTGTGCCTGTTGGTCCCCCATGATCCTCTTTTTCGTATGTTAATTGAGAGCTGAGTTGATGAGATAGCCACCTGTCAGTGACCTCGCTGTGTGGTCTAATCCTCCTGGCCAAACTAGTACAGACGGCCTTTAAAGCTTATCAACACTAGGGTGGCTAGGAGGGATTAGACCACACAGTGAGGTGACTGACAGGTGGCTATCTCATCAACTCAGCTCTCAAATAACATAAGAAATAGAGGATCATGGGGGACCAACAGGCACCGATTGGGGAAGTTTTCTATATAGAGCGAGCAAGTAGTTACAGTAGGACAGTGGGGCCTTAAGAGACGCCACCTCTGTTGAAAAGTACCTTAAAGACCCATAGTAGTTGGCTCTCATGGGGAATTCAACACCATTTGGGTGTTTACCCAATAACAGGTGTTGCTGGTCATCAGGGTTAACCTTAAGTTTTATGACCAACAGGCCTTACATAATGCTCTGCGTTTTCCACAAATCGTCGCTTCGGCCTAAAAAAAAAGATGTTGTATTGCCCTTTGCGACCGACCAAAAAAGCTTGAAATCTACGGTCCGCTTTTTTAAAAAAGTTTTTTTTTGGTAACCATTTTTTAGAGAAAAAAAAAACTGAGAAATATGAGCCCAAAGCAGAGCTGCCAACTAGTACGGATTTCCCGTAATTGGTATAGACATTAACGACCATTACGGAATATAATCTCAAATTACGGATGTAAAAAAAAAAAGAAGAAAGTATGGCGGCCATCGAACACAGACGGAAAAGTATCAAGTATTCTCTTAATAGAAGCCCTTTTTCATGGAAAACTGTGTTTTTATGACCTGAAACACAATATTTAACAACTGTGTGTGAGTAAAATCACCCAAAATTTCAGATAATCATGCGTCTGCGCAGTGTTGGCGTGCCGTTTTTTTAGATTCATAGCGCCGCAACGGAAATTACTGATTTATACCCCAAATTACTGATTTTGAACCTTGTGATTACTGATTTTCTGTTCTGGAGGTTGGCAGCTCTGCCAAAGAGGGAGAAGAAAAAAAAAAGGAGAATTTTTTTTTTCCCCGACCGACTGACCCACCTAACCCATGTTTTGGCAGCTAAAGGGCAATACAACATCTTTTTTTAATGGCCTTTGACTTACATTTCCTTCACTCAAGAGACTAGAGGGTAGTTCTTGATTTGGCCTACAGGCTTGCTGTGTGGGAGACATGTAGACCCATTAATTCAAGTGAAGGAAATGTAAGTTAATGACCTTTCAGCGAATTAGGACCTACTGCACATCAAAACAGACTACCATCTCCCTTTAAAGTCTACCGTATCTGCACTAGTGTTGCCAGGAGGGATTAGACCTCCCACATGGTCACTGGCAGGTGATTATCTCATCAAATCAGCTCTCAATTAACATAAGAAAAAGGAGACCATGGGGGACCAGCGGTCACCGCTAATAGGCATTAGGGACTTTTAGATTTGCACGACGTGAACCGCTACGCGGACATCCTTTTATTAAAGGGAATGTGACGTTCTTTTAAGGCACTGTCGGGTACTGCCAGTGCCTTAAAAGGACATCACATTCCCTTAAAAGGATATCACATTCCCTTAAAAGGATGTCACACGTAGCGATCCACATTCACGTCGTGCAAATCTAAAAGTCCCTATTGTTTGCTATATAGAGGGCACAAGTAGCTACATGTATAAGTAGTGCAGCAGGGCATTAAATGTACCCCCTGTACTGCTCTCTTGTCAGCTCACCTACAAAGTTCATTTATTTAAACAAATTTTGCTGTCTGCAACAATTTGGACAGAATTTGGTTCTGTCATAGTTCATCTAAACATGTGCTTTTCCATAATTTACTCCCCACAGGGCTACATGGTCTATGCTACTGTGAGTTCAGGTGAACTACCCCGAAGGAACATTGTCAACTCCACCAAGACAAGCACAACTTGTAAGTGCCATGCCTCCCTTACAAACACATTGGAAGTGTGGTACACCCTTAAAAATCAGAGTCTATAGTCATTCTTGCAAAACATTAATCTAATTTGAACTTTTTGTTTTATCTATCTGTAATATTTTATATGCTAGGCACTGTTTTCTCTATTTTTAAAATATTTTTGTTGGTGGTGGTATAGTTGTATTTTGTCATGTCCTTGTAATCTGGTACTTACATTTATTTTGATATATATATATATATATATATATATCTTGTTTAGGTCAGCCACGTGAAAGGATCACTTCAAAGAAAAAGGATAGTTTAGTAATTTAAATATATATGTCGTTCTGGTTATTGGTGGTTGTTACCTTACTAGTAGGATCTGGGACTAAAGGTGCGTTCAAGCGATTTTTGAAGCTAGAATCACAAACATGAATCACAAATCAAAACGCCGTTAAAAAACACGGTTACTGCGGGAGAGTGTTCAAGCAATTTTTTATCAACGCTGATTCTCGCTCATGTTAAGCCCAGCCACTGCTTATCACACCGTTCAGTTTGACCCAGGAAGTATAGGTCAACTTCGCTGCGTGCTTTCTGTCCGTGTTTACGGTCGACTGTCGGTCAAACCAGAAGCAGGCCACGATAATGACGTCATAGAATCATGATTGAGATCTCCGTTCGTTCAAGCAAATTTTAGCGACTGTGATTCTGCAGAACCACGATACAAAACGCATCTTTTTCAGCGTTTCATGTTTGTGTTTTTAAACACGTTTATTTTTAGGACCAACAAAAATCGCTCGGACGCAACTAAACGTCTTTGTAAACCGTGATTCTAGGGTGAAAGAGTGTTGATTGAATGCACCCTAACATGATATTTACTACGCTCTTTTACAGTGAGCAATCTCTGCCCGGGACTTGCGTACGTCTTTGAGGTAGG
>JAVYIG010002486.1:0-175000 GCA_035222895.1 Strongylocentrotus droebachiensis | reverse complement strand
ACTTTACCAAGACTGGACCAAATTTCTCTTATAATTTTGATGACTCCAGAACCTTGCAGTACACACCAATACTTATATGCTCCACGATCAACTTTTTCTGATCAATTCCATATCGTTTCTTTCACGATGCAATTGCATGACCAGAACTCAACTTTATCTTGAAGTCTGACAATAGAAAATCACTCATAACTTATCCATAGTCGACGACTCAGAATAAATTCTATCCATTTTCTTTCACAATGCAACTTCCAGAGCTGACGGATTTCCCGTAATTGGTACGGAAATTAACGACCATTACGGAATGTTTTTTTTTTTTTTTTTTTTTTTTTTTTTTTTTTATATATTCCCCCCCCCCCCATTTTTCCTGGAAGACTGTGTTGTGATGATATGAAACTCATTATTTAACAACTTTGTGTGAGTAAAATCACCCAAAATTTCAGATAATCATGTGTCTGTGCAATGTTGGCGTGCCGTTTTTATTAGAGTCATAGCGCCCGCATAGGAAATTACTGATTTATACGCAAAATTACTGATTTTTAGCGTTGTGATTACTGATTTTCTGTTCTGGAGGTTGGCAGCTCTGGACTTCATGATGAGTATCTAACATAACCTATAATTCATTTTTCATTCTTGTTTTGTTTTCAGATCCAACGTTACCACCACGGAACTTGCAAGTGCAGAAAACCGATTTCCAGAACGTCACTTTGCAATGGTTGTCTCCGAGGGACTTCATGCCTTCAGCTATCGTAAGTACCAGAGACGTCGCTTCTCGGTAGAAAAAGACCACTTTCAGAGCTGCCAACCATTCCATTTTTGCCTGAATTACTCTGTTTTTTCCTCCAAATTACGGTATTACGTTTTTTCTTCATAAAATATGTCTTTTAATTTTTTTTTTAAATACCGCACTTCAAACAACTGCCCTATAATAATGATTTGATCATAAATTCAATAGAAAACTAATTTTAAAACATACTTATTAACATACTTGAAGAGAAAAATATTCTCAAAAAGAATGAAATTCTGATAATACCAAACAAAAAATACCTGCTTGTATGGAAAAAACAGCATGAGGGATGAACATTTTTGCATTGGAGGTGTGTCGCGCGTGGTTGTAAGTTTCATTTTTTATGAATTCCTTTTTTTTTGCCTGAAATTCCTTTTTTTGGCCATCATGATTCCTTTTTTTGGTCGCACAAGGTTGGCAGCTCTGCACTTTGGATCACGAGTGTGTGATGAAAATCATGCAAAATTGATCATTTGAACCTCATTTCCTGGACAACAATTACAGTACCTCACAGCAAACATGTCTGCTTTGAGATACCTAAATGATAATGTATCAATTAATGCACTTAACAGCCTTCTCAAAGTTTGTGTCTGTTTTTTCAGATGTCAAATGAGGTCAGTCAAATGTATTTGGTGTTGTCCGAGATTTGTTACTCTTAAATCCTTGTGCTTGGAATTTTGTTGTCAATGAAAGGAAACTCATATTTATTTTAGAGAGCAGTAATGGTAAAGATAGTGACTGGTTATGTGATATTTTACCAAATACAAAGAAGCTTTTTACAAAGCCAAAGGTGATTCAATTCAGCCTTCCAAAAAGTTCTAGAACTTCTTGAAAAGCCTCTTTTATCTAAAAGTTTCTAGTTATTGAAATTGAGTGTTAATTCCGAACAATTAGGACTGGTATTATCCAGAACGCTTTGTCTGACAGTGCCCTCAACAATGAATAGCACCCACTCTTCATTTAATTTCTATTCACTTTGTTTTTTTCTTTTTTTTTCTGGTGGGGCTTCATGGTACACTTCACCCTTTCATGTACAAATTGAGCTATAGGTATGGCCCACAGAAACGTAGACTATTTCATATACCTGTAATGATGATATTGAAAATAATAGTAATAATAATAATAATAACAATAATGATATTAATAATAGTAATGATAATAATGATAAATATAGTAATGATAATAACAATGATAATAATAGTAATGACAATAAGAATGATAAAAATAGGAATGACAATGACAATAAGAATGATGATAGTAATGATAATAATAATGACAATAATAATGACAATAATAGTAATGATAATGATAATAAAAGTAACAATAATTATAATAACAATATAATAATTAAAATAAAATAAATAATAATAATGATAATATTGATAATAATAATGATAATAACAGTAAAAGTAACAATTAATAAAAATACCAACAACAATAATGATAATAATATGCCTTGTATACTTGGTGTCCCCTCATCAGTATGAATACTGTTCTCTCTGAAGGCCCTGCAATCATAATATTATCCCGGCTTACCTGTAACGGTTATGTTTCAAAAGCCATCATTTTTTTCTTTTCTGACAGCCATACATTGTCTACTATTGGAACGTGTCGCAACCATCAGAACGGCACAACATCACGGTCCCAGCCACCGACAAAAAAATCATCTCTCAAAATGTACCTAATCTGATTCCAGGAGCTAACTATACCTTTGAAGTACGTTCCAACGCCACATTGGCAGTCAGCAGTGGACAAATAAAAGCTCAAACCAGTAAGTATGCAGGGATGGTTCAAGATTTCACGATAAGGGGAGGGGGAGGGGGAAAGGGAGGGAGGGGGTAGAGTACTTAACACCCTCTAAAGAAAACAAAATATTTTTTTCTTTACCAACCTACTCAAAAGGTCTTTGACAAGCAATAAAAAAAAAGGGTCATCTTTTTCAGGAGCGTTTTACAGAAATTTGAAACAAATGTTTTCCTGCATTTCTCTGCGTCATGTCACACTTCACTTTTTTCTCTACTTGATTATGCAAGCCGATAAAAAATATGAAATAATGTTTATGTTGTGTTAATATGTCATCTATCTCTGTTTGTTAAGTTATATGATGTCTATATGTAAAATGTAAGCGGAGTGAAATGACGATTTTATTGGTAATGAATGTAAGTATTCAGGTCTGCCTTGGGGAATGTGGAATATGACACAGATTTGTCTAGAAATTGGCAATTTCCTTACATGCATTTTTTATATATATATCATTCACATAATAAATTCATGCAGAGGGGTGTTTCACATAGATCCTAAGTTGGACTTAGCAATTATGGAAAGCTGTTAGTATCCTTGAAAATATTTTGTAAAAGTTATTGTAAAGTGTTGATTCGAATCATTCATATTTTCTACTATCAAGGAGATTTCATGTTCTTGATATGGAATTAATGAAAAGTCTAAAATACTTCAATTTTTGCTTTTAAATGTATTTTATTTTAAGGCTACAAATGGCTCTCCATTATGTCCAACTTAGAGTTGAGTTTGACTTAGGATCTGTGTGAAATACTCCCAGGTTCCTTTGATATATATTTCTAGTTGTATTGAAGATTGTAAGAGTGAACGATCAAAATAGTTGTTGCCGAATTGAGGATTAGACCAAGGAGTTGGGTTGGATCTTTGTCTCAGATTCTGAAATAAAATCCTGGATTTAGCTCATGCTGCAATCATAATTGTAAACATTTAGGTTAGTCAGGAACCCCATGTCTTTTATCGCCTGTCTAATAATCAAGATATCGAAATTTCAAAAAACCGTTTTCCTAACAGTTGTTATTACACTACAGTCTATTGGGGAAAATGAGTATGGTAAAAACCGGTCACTCAAAGATTTTTACTTTTTTGAGGCACTTCATGATCATTTTGAAGTGCAATTTTTGCAGGGCTTCAATATTACACCCTATCACAGACGCTGATAACATGTAGGGCCATGCATCTCAGATTTAACATTGTTAAACGATGCCTTTAAGTATTCCTCTCTGTATCCCTTTTTCTACGTACAGAGCTTCCTTCGGAGCCTACTGGATTCCAGGCTTTAGCTGAGAATGGTGTCATACATTTGTACTGGGGACCACCAGAGGATACTTGGAACAAGACATTGGTAAGTTATTATTTTGTATTATTATCCGTATCAGACATCTGAGCAGTTTTACAAAATCATATTACACTTGTTGTAATCCTAAAAGAGATAATCAGTAAATATGAGACCATATTAATACCATCTCATGAAAAAGCCTATGGACTTTACGTGTTAAAAAAGCAGGAAGTAAAGTCTCATATTCACCGCGCCGTATCGTGTCATTTTCAATGCGCATCTATTATGCGTACGAGAACCTGCGCACTTTGCGCGCACTCTATTGTGACGTAATAATCACACCAAATTGAGTACACTGTTTGCAGTGTATCGAAAATGTTGTCAAGCAGCTGGATGCACAGTGCTGGTTTGACAAAGTTTTTTCAGTTCTATGAGATTGTCATGTATTTATTTGCTCTAGATGTCTGATTTGGATAATAATAAGAATATTGACTGGCTTAACTTTCGGGAGATACCACATATATTGCCCTCACAAGACCCATATTGCCTTCGTCTTTGACTCGGGGCAATATGGGTCTAGTTTGGGAAATATTATGTGGTATCTCCCTCAAGGCCAGTCCATATTATATAATTATTATTTTTTATAATATTGGCTGCCAAGGGGTCATAGCAGGATGTAACGTCCTCAATAGCCAGTATAGAAACAGCTTTGCCTCGAATATTAAAGCAGTCCATATATCTTTTATATACCAAATTCACAAAAAAAGTCTACCAAAAATACTTGCCTTATTATACTTTTCTTGAATAAAAGTTGGTTAAAACATCACAGATAATCTGAGACACTGGTCTGTTAGGACTTTAATCTTCACTGGAAAGCTGCCTGAATTTCATGATCATTCACAAATCGCACACACACTGTATGGTATCAGCGCTTGCACAAAGAAACTTTTTAAATAAAATAATAAAATAATATGGTTATATATATATTGCGCCGGTATCCATCAGGTTCTGACGCTCATGGCGCTTTACACATATTACCGGTATATACACGCAAACCAATGGGGATCTCAGCAAAATGCCTGTTACCCAGGCAACGGGCAATAGTTCTTTTTTTGTTGCGGGCATGGCTAAAATCATGACTCCAATTTCGACCAATCAGATGACTAGATTCATTCAACATCCTAAAGAGAGGTATATTATAGCAGCTATTAGCAGTAGTCATAGTAGTAGTAGTAATAGAAGTAAGGAGGAGTAAAAGTAATAATAATGAAAAATAGTAGAATTTGTATTAGTATTACTATTGTTGTTGCTGTTGTTTTCTATTACTATTATCATTCATCATACTCCTCCTCATCATCATCATCATTAGAATGAATACTCTAGCACATTTTATTTGCGTTCTTATTATGATTATCATTAAATTCCTATTATTGTGTTTTACAGGGCTTTGCCGTTTATCTGCTAAGGATGGAAGATGTGTTCCCCGGTCAGAAGGATGTAGAACTAATACCGCCAGATGCTCTAAGAAAGGTGGAGAACAACATCTCTCTCTGGACCATCACAGGAGGAATATCGTCTTATCACTACGAGTTTTCACGAAAGGTTAGACCGTCCACGATCCTTACCACAACTTGTAAAATAGAGAAAACTTTCATGTGCTTGAATTTTAACAAGCTTCGCGAGGGGTGCAGATTTGCACAAATAGTCATGGTGGGGAAAAAGTTGAATCGCAAGTGACAGACACTGAATGTTTGAAGACTTGCAAGGTGCAAAAGTTTATTGCTGTGATAATTTTTAGAAGTTTTACACCACAAAAGTTTTGATAATAAAGTAAACATTTAGCATTGTAACATCAAAAATTAAAAAAACAGAGAGCAAAGAGACATTAGCAAGCAAGGATAAGCAGAGGAATTACTGTTTGGAAGTCTTGTGTATTGATAGAAAATTCAGAAGAGCTCTTTAACCCTATTTAGCCCGGGGGGGGGGGGGGGGCTTGAGAAGCCCCCCCCTCGACATTTTTCGCGATAATTTTTTAACGCAAGAAAATCTTGCACTGAAATTTTGTGACTTTTTTCTTTCGAGTCTTGCGCAAACTTTTGAAAGAAATTTTTCGAAAATCGGACCTACCATTACAAAGTCACGTGTCCTTTTGTCTTCGCATGTCAGCCCGAAAATCGCTCATTTTTGTGATTTGTGTACAAAACATATGGAAATCTCATTTTTCAAATAAAGAGGTAAAAACATTGGTTATTTGGTCTTGTTTAAATTTTAGGTGTTTATTTTGGGGTCAAAATAGTTGAATTATAGTTGGAAATGAAATAAAACAACAAAAACAATAAAAATACATAAGTTAAAAAAACAAAGATATACATAAGAAATTATCAAAACAATAGATAACATAAGGAATAACCCTGGTTTTTCAAATTTTTGTGTTGTATTATTATTCCAAATGGTCTAAACAAATATATGTAGTGAGAAAGAATGCTTAAATATGAATAATGTCTGATTTATGGGCAAAAATGTGAATTTAATGACCTTATTTGCATAAATTACCATAAATATGCAAATGAGTGAATTTTTCAAAAAAATTGAAATTACCATAGTATTCTATACACTTCACTTGACATGTATGCAAATTTTCGCGGCGATCGGGCGTTTCACGGCCGAGATCATAGGGGGGGGGGGGGGCCTGAGAAGCCCCCCCCCGGGCTATGCAGTTTCAAAATAGCCCGGGCTAAATAGGGTTAAAGCAGGACTGCAGTACTTTTAGCTACTTGCGCCCTCTATACAGCCAACAATGCCTAAGCGGTACCGGTTGATCCCCCATGGTCCCCTTTTTCTTATGTTTATTGAGAGCTATTTTGATGAGATAATCACCTGCCAGTGAAGGTCTAATCCCTCCTGGCCAAACTAGTGCAGATAGGCTTTAACAAAGAAAAAATGTAAAGCCTATCTAATAGCACAAACCCTCCAACATACATATAGAGTGCTGACTGTCCTTTTTGATTTTTCCTTCACCATATCTTTCCATGAAATCTTTGCTCTTCCTTTCCCTTATATGCCATCCAATTCAAGATCCCATGCCCTTTTTCACAGTCAGGGAGGCGAGTTGGCTCAGTCCGTAAAGCTGTCGAACCAAAGATCTCGGGTTTGAGTCCCACCCAGGCGGATGACTGAAGCCTGTGTTGTGTGACAACGTACCCCTCCCCTTGTTTCATGGAAGCAGGCTCATGTTAAGTGGAAAACACTCCGTCCCTCGAATAGGATGTTAAATGGAGGCCCCGTGTAGAGAAGAGTCACTACATTTGCACGTTAAAAAGCCACTGCACTATTCGTATAAGAGTAGGGGGAAACCAAAGTGTAGTGGTCCACCTGCACACCCCAGTATAGTACGACAATACTCTGTAAAGAGGGATGTACTCAAATGGAAGAAGAAGAAATAATACATAATCTTCTTTTTTCAACACATAACCCATACATCTCAATCCACTCAAGCCAATTTAGCCCTATACATTTAATTGTTCTTTTTTCGATTAAATCTTATCTCCTTTCTTTTTTCTCACTTTATTCACAGACCTTGATCCTGACCTGTACGCTGTGATGATCAGCGTCGACCAGTATAAGGGATACTATGGCAAAACAGTGCCTCTACAAACTGCCACCGAGAATCGAGGTATATATACAAATAATACACAGCAGTGAGGGCATTAGTAAGAATTACTGTACCCACATAAGGTACCTTTGGAACAGTCTTACACGCCCAAGGCGATAGCGGAGGGTGTTTTGACTGTTTTGAAGGTACCGAGTGTGGGTAATATTACTAATGCCCAAACAAAAGGATGTGTATTATTTGTTTTATAAGATTATGTTTTATTTGTTTTGTAAAATGATGTTTTATAACATGATTTTTACTAATGACCGGTCATTATCAAACTTACTCGTTAGGCAAAATAAATGCCTGGTCACGTGTACGCTCTCAACCAATCATTTGATTAGGATCCACGTCATCATAACATCAATTATCCTGCATATACTCACCTTCATTCCATACAATCATTCCCTTTTCACACCCGTAATATGTTCCAATTTCGATACTCCAATATTCTGGGGATAGCCTGCCAGACAGACGTAGAGTTAGCTCGTTCTTGCTATTACTTTTCATCAAGAGATTTTAAATTCTTTAAGAAAGAGAAGAAACTGAAATATTTGACAGGCTTTCGAACACCTAGTTCGGTAGATCTGGATGCATAGGGACTGGTAAATGAGAGAGAGGGAGAAAGAGAGAAGAAGAAAAGGAAGGAATGAAAGAAAAAAATAGACAATGGTAAAGTAAAAAAAAAGAGGAAATAGGGAAGAGAAATACAAGAATTATAGGAAAAAGATGGTAGATAGAAGGAGAGAGATAGATTAAGTACAGAAAGAGGAAGAGAGAGAGGAGAGAGAGATATATTTACTAAGAAATAGAGAAGGAGAGAGAGAGAAAAGAGAGAGAGAGAAAGAGAGAGAGAGGAGGAGATGGAGAAAGAGGAAGAGACGAGAACATAACGAAAACTATGATTTAAAATGGAAATGTGAAATAGAATGCTCACAGTCAACTTTTTATTATTTTTTTAAAACAACAAAAGCTGCTCCGCCTCCAAAGGCCCTCTCCAAGAACCAAGCCCTATATGCCGGCGTCGCCGTTGGGGCCGTGGTCATCATCCTCATGGTCATCGTGGTCTACTTCGCCGTCCGACATCGTCGACTTCAGCAGAGCTTCATGTCCTTTGCCAACAGTCACTACGACACCCGATCAGGAACCGCCACGTTTGCCACGAGCGATGATGATGACGGTGGAGACTTAGGTAAGTAAATCCTTAGGGTATGTCTTTTTTATCGGATTTTACCCACAGGAATATCTATGTGTGGGCCTGAAGCAATTTTTTTCCATTGTATATTCATTGATGTAACCCCTCAAGGGTATTAGCAACTTCGCTAAGAAAACCCTTAATCAGATTTTACTCACAGAAAAATCTACGTGTGGGACTGAAAAATTGTTAACCAGTTTCAATTATTTATTTTCTTAACATAATTATGTATTTTCTTAACGCAATGATCTAGCAGACTTGGGTGAGTAAATTCTTCGGGTTTGCCTTTTACAATCAGGTTTTGACTACAGGGAATCCTGTGTCTGGGCCTGAGGTCTTCTATACCATTGTATTTTCATTTAATTTTTAACCAGTATTGGTAAAAGTTATCAAGTAAAGGATGAAAATTCTTTGATGTTATAACTTTTTGTATGAGAAGGCAACACCTAGATATCCACACAATGGGGTATCTCAGCATAATAATAATAATAATAAAGTTCGTTCTTTTATAGCGCATTTCAGGACCGCAGGCCCTCTCAAAGCGCTTTACAGATATACTATTACCCCATTCATCAGATTCGGGCTTACTCGCACACAATATATGCACAGTTTCCACTCCCTGGGGAGCATAGGTCTTTTGCTGACGACCCAACACTCTCAATGCCTTGCAAGAGCATAGCAAATCAGGCTGTTTAATCATGTTGCCACCCATATAGCATTGCTGGGGGGGGGGGGGGGGGGGGGGGGGGGTTCACAATGATCCTAAGTCGGATCTAAACATTATGGAGAGCCATTTGTAGCCTTAAAATGAAACATATTCAAAAGGGGAAATCCAAGTATTTTAGCCTTTTTATAAATTCCACATCAAGAACATGAAATCTCCTTGATAATAGAAAATATGAATGATTTGAATCAACATTTTATTCCTTTTAACATAACTTTTACAAAATATTTTCATAGATGCTAACGGCTATCCATAATTGTTAATTTCAGCCTAGAGATAAGTTCAACTTAGGATCTTTGTGAAACACCCCCCAGGTTGTTTGACACTTGCTCCTGTGAGAATTGGTCAATGTCAATTTCATACACTAACTAACTTCCATATTCTAACCTCGGACCATACGCCCATTGTCAGTTGGACGACATTTAATTCAGCGGTCAAAACATCACGTCCATTATTTGTAGGCAACTTCATACAACAAAATATATTAACAAAATTGACTTAAAAACACATCGGACAAGATCTTTTGTGAACCACGTCAGCAGCAAATTTGAAGAAGTTATCTTTTTAATCGTTGTGCAACCAAAGAAATAAGAAGAAAACTGACCAGAAACTCGTACTTGTAAAGTTGTAAAAATGTCCTTAAGAACACCGATGATTGCGCTCTGTGCATCTCCGAAGGTGCGTTGGATTTGTTAGCAACTCCAGCCCCGTAGCTCCCCACCACAGAGTGTGTGAGTAAGGTATGATTTTGGTACCTTACTCACACACTCTGTGGTGGGGAGCTACGGGGCTGGAGTTGCTAACAAATCCAACGCACCTTCGGAGATGCACAGAGCGCAATCATCGGTGTTGTTAACTTTTCAGTAAGATAATTCTGAATTATAATTGAGACTATCTAATTAATTAAAGCGACAAACTAACCTCGGTAGATCTCTAATAACAATACAAAAGCTTGTTTATTTTCTCCATTTGACGGTACGATAGGATAACATTATAAAAAAAAAAAACATCCTTCCACCTAGACCGAAAACTTCAGTCTCTCTAATCGTCGGTTGTTCCACTGAGACTACGTCTGGCTCCACTAGACCTTAAAGAAATGACCCAAATCAGATGGTTATTGCTGTCTACCTTCCACCATGCTTCCACCCTGCGATAGGTTGGCCATTCTGGTTTCTGAATGCATGCGAAGCGCCCTCTAGTGTCCCATGAATGTGCTAATCTGCCTAAAAATCGATGAAGATTTGCTAAATTACGATCATTTTTTAGGTAAACTTCCTGTAAATTTATAAAATGATTGATAATTTTGGTATTAGTTTGTAGGAGAAATAGAGTTCTACGGGAAAATGACAATTATTTTCTTTGGTCCGTTTTTTTTTTTTCCTTTTTTTTTTTTTTTCCCTTTTTTTTTTTTTTTTTTTTTCTCTACGAAATGTCAAAGTTGGGGGTGCGGCCTATGCGGGGGTGCGGCCTTTACGCCGGCAAATACGGTATACTAAATGCACGCAAGTGATTTGTTTTTAAAAGGTTATTGGTACATGTCTACCGTATGCTTTTGACTAAATAAAAGCCTGGGGAGTGTTTCACAAAGACTAAGATCGACTTTAAGTTGGTCTTAATTATAGCAGGCCGTTCATGCCACTGGTTGCTCTCACCATTGGTCTCTCAATTATGATCTTTAGATACGGTAATGTTTTTATGCCTCCGTTACGAAGTAGCCCGAGGCATTATGTTTTCGGGTTGTCCGTCCGTCCGTACGTACGTACGTCTGTACGTACGTCCCGTTCTCGTGATCGCGTTATCTCAAGAACTGACGGATGGATTCCCTCCAAACTTGGATCATGTATGTATCTAACAGAGCCAATGAACTGATTAGATTTTGGGGTCACGAGGTCGAAGGTCAAAGGTCACAGGGCTCATTATGTATGCAAAAATAGCTCGTGATCGCGTTATCTCAAGAACCGTTCAATGGATTCCTGCCAAACTTGGGTCATGTATGTATCTAACAGAGCCAATGAAATGATTAGATTTTGGGATCACAAGGTCAAAGGTCAAAGGTCACAGGGCTTATTATGTATACAAAAATAGCTCGTGATCGCGTTATCTCAAGAACCGGACGATGGATTCCTGCCAAACTTAGGTCATGTATGTATCTAATAGAGCCAATGAACTGATAAGATTTTGGGGTCACGAGGTCAAAGGTCACAGGGCTCATTATGTATGCACAAATAGCTTGTGATCGCATTATTATGACAACAAATAGACAGATTACTATCAAACTCAAGACATGTATATATGTATCTTGCAGAGCCAATTAACTGATTAGATATTAAGGTCATCAGGTCAAAGGTCATGGGGCTCATTATGTATGACTATAAATAGCTTGTGAATGCATTATCATTAAAACCGACGGATGGATTACAATAAAACTTGAATTATAAAAATTGCTTCTGTTTTGGTTTGTAAAATTGCTCTATGACGGAGGCATCAAAATTCCATCTAGTTTCCTTCAATAATGAACTATCAAAAATGTAAATTCTCTGCACGCAAGTGATTTGTTTTTAAAAGGTTATTGGTACACGTTTACCGTATGCTTTTGACTAAATAAAGCCTGGGGAGTGTTTCACAAAGACTAAGATCGACTTTAAGTCGGATTTAATTATAGCAGGCCGTTCATGCCACTGGTTGCTCTCACCATTGGTCTCTCAATTATGATCTTTAGATAATGTTTTTTCCTTCAATAAAGAACTATCAAAAATATAAATTCTGTAGATTTGTGACCACGATTGATACATCCCTTGAGAAACCAATGCCAGGAATGGTTAGAGGAACTAGTGGCATGAACAGCCTGCCATGGTTAAGTCCAACTTAAAGTCGATCTTAGTCTTTGTGGAACACTCCCCTGGGGCCTGTTTCATAAAACGTTTTATCTGTAACAAATGCTTAATTTCTATGATAAATTTGCTCTCAGCCAATCAGAGGCCTTAATTTCAGTAGCTTATAACAACTTGTAACTTAGATGCTGCTTGTAAGTGTCGGCTTGCATGGTGATGTAGATATACAGTAGGCTTGCGGGTGCACCATCACTCCTGACGAGGGATAGTCAACCTGTTCGAAACATTGAGCCACCCATCCTCTCCAAGCACTATAGTTCTCCTTAGAACTATAAACTAAGAAAGATAACAAACAGTCCTTTTCAGGACTACACAGCCCCGAGAAAGATCACCGAGTCAGAGTCCTTTCCAGGACTCCTCAATCCTCTCTCTCTCTCTCACATGGTGCACCCGCAAGCCTACTGTATAACTTGTAACTTGTAACTTGTTATTGATATCAAGTTTGATGAAACAAGGCCCTGGAGTATTTGTCACCGGCGCAAAGATCAAGGCACCCCCCCCCCCATACTTTAACATTGAACTGTAGGATAATATTTTCATTTCATTCTCGTCCCTTTCACTTTAACTTTCACTTTGCTGCCCTCTATCAGAATTATTAGCTGAACTTCAAGGTAAGACATTCTGTGACTGTCGCCCTTTAACGCTCACTTCCCTTCTTTGCTTGCACCTTTCTATAGTTATGTTCAGACTTGACACAGTATACTGCCCCCCTCCCCTCCCCTCCTCTCCCCTCCCCTCTCCTCCCCTCTCCCTCCCCCTCCCCCTCCCCCAGAAAAAGAACTATCGTTCCTAATATATGTGGTATGTTATTGCTAAAGATGTAGATTGTACATTTAGTTTTTTTGTTTTACAGTCAAGCCTGCTTTAGTGACCACCTGTTTAGAAAGACCACCTGTCTACAAAGACCACTTTTTGTTTCTCTTGAAAATGGTTTCTCATTAAAACATGTACTAAGGGAACTTGTATTTGAAGACCACCTGGCTTTAAAGACCACTTGGATGGTCTTTATAGACAGGTTTCACAGTATCAGTAAACCGTAAAAGCATTTAGAGAGAAACAACAAAAGATGACAACAATATTAGTAATAACAATTAAAATGATATTAGTCATTAAAATATTATTAAAAGTAAATATGATAGTAAAAGTAATAGTAATAATAGTAATGATAATGGTGGTGAAATATTCCGGCCAGGCGCCATTTTACAAGCCCTCACATTCCAATCCAACCACACTTTGTGGAAACTGTAGAAATTTATTGCCAAAAGACATTAGTGCCCTGGGAGGACTTGAACCACGAACCATGTGCTCCACACTCTGGTGACGTATCCACTAGACCACAACACCTCTAAACTTCCACACTTCTTCAAGTGTTTAATAGTTGCAACACTGATCAGGGGGAAGACAAAATTATGGAAAAAATTACTTTAACAATTTTGGGGGTTACTTTTCAAGCTTGCTTGCATGAAAATAAAACTTTTTAGTTGTTTTGTAAGTTTGTATTGAACTCTATGCAAAATTTAGGGGCTCTTTTAAGACTTTCAGGGGCTCTTTTGGGCATTTCTGGGGCTAATTTGCCCCGAGCCCCCATGTATTTTTTCCCCTGATGGTCTATGGATTGGTAGCAGCTCTCTACAAGTGTCTCACACACACGCACACATTTGACTTTACATTGTGTGTTTGCTTGCGATTCTTCTTCTTCTCTAACTAATTTCAGGAATAATTCCATCCCAAGCAATGGCATTGAAATTCAGAAGAGAAATGATAACGATATCTTCTGTGATGTTCTCGTGATAGCCTAGTGATATATTTGTAGACAGCTCCCATTCCACCCAAGCATTGCATTGAAATTCAGAATAGAAGTGATAACGCTTTCTTCTGTGATGTTCTCTCGGTAGAAGAGTGATATTTTTTTGAATGGTTCCCACTCCTTTGTTGGTCATGCCATATAATTTATTACACTCAGTATCTTTTTATTTTAATCGATTTATTTGCTGCTTGATATTACGTTTACATGCTGATTTACCCAAATTGATTTTTTTTGTTCTTGCATTATGTTGTACATATTGATTTGTTCCAAGTTACATGTTTCTATAATATTGCACATTATTTCGTTTAACTTAGCCACTGGAATCTTGTAGCATTTATATTTTAGAAATGTCCACCCTTTTGTTTTATAGAGTAACCTTATTTCTAATCTTCTATTGGCAGTACACACAGCATTGCATGAAAGTTGCACATATTCATTTTTAAAGGAATATTAAAGATACTATGTCCCTTTTGCTGCCAACATCAAATTCTGTAGAACTTTGCAGGAATTATGAATATGTCATGTACGTCCCATCTGTGAAATTTAAACGTTAGCAGTGTCCTAATTTTCAAATTATGAAGAAAACCAGTTTACTTGCTAGACTTCACTGTTTGTTTGTTTATTTTATTTTAGCACGGAGACATACTTCAGCCAATGGCTGTTCTTCAGCATGGCCGTGCATATAAAAAGCAATCACAATTTTACAAAGAAACATACATTATAGATTAACATGATTTACATACAAAGTTAAATAAAACATACACATATATATAAACAAATAGGTTAGAAGGCGAGAAATCCAAACAAGCCCTAATTTAGAAAAAGAATACAAACAGAAAGAAAAAAAATTATATAAAAGAATATATTTTATTAAAAAAATAGAAGAAAAACAAATCAGTTTTGTTTGTTTGCTATTAAAAGTCAAACATGATATTACAAATCTTATAAACTGATTTTGAAAGTATAGTAAGTTGGTTTATATTTAGTTTCTACCGGCAATTCATTCCATAGTTTTGCACCATAATACCTTAAACTTTTCTTTTTGAAGCAGGTTTTAATTCTTGGTTAAGTTAATATACGAGGAGCATTTCTTAAGCTATAGGAAGTGTATTTAAAATTAAATTTTCTTAAAAGATAATCCGGGGTTGATTGGTCAGCAATTTTATACATTATACATAGAACATGGTTGTTACGTCTCTCAACTAGGGTATCCAAACACAAATTTTCATACAAAAGTCTAGTTGAGTATCTATTTTCCACTCTTATTACTGTTTTAAGTAATCTATTTTGTAAAATTTGTAGTTTTTGAATATTTTGTTTCTTCATATTATTCCAAACAACATCACAATAATCTAATTTACTTTGAGCAATTGACTTATAAAAAAGTAATGCTGTTTTTGCGAGATGCAATTTCTTATTCTTTTTAACAAATACAAATTCTTCACAGTACTTTTACACAAATGTTTCACATGTTTATCCCAATCTAACAAGTTATCAATGTATACCCCAAGGTATTTAAACACAGTAACCTGGTTCAGTTTTTTTTTATCAATAAAAACATCTACATTTTTTCCACAAATTCTTTTTTTAGATCCAATTAGCATTGTTTCACATTTCTTTGAGTTTGAGTTTGAGTTTATTGATTTCACATTTCACATGCAGAAATAATACAGATAACAAAATATACATAAAAGACATATTGTTTCATAATATAACAAAATGATTATATTAATTGACAAGGAAATCATCACATTTGTTTGACAACTAATATCATTTAAAGGAAACCCAGATAAAAGTACAAACTGTGAAATGTGCAGGAACCTATAGAAAAGCAGAGCTTGTAAAGAATAGGTTCCTGGGCGACTTGAAAAATAACAGGGACAGAAAATGTTTACAGTAGAGAGAGGTACACAATTAAAATTCTTTGTATTTAGTGCCAACCAATTAATGAAAGCCAATCAGAAATATTCCGTAAGTCTTGATTCAAATGATTTTCAATATCTAATTAAATACACCAACAGCTTCATTATTCCCACTCTGAGTCAAATGAAGAAGTCAACAAATTTGTATTTTGTAAGTGTGATTGACCATGGTCTTTATTGAGAGTTGATTACCATAATTAACTCGTTTCAATCAAACTGGTCAGCAAAGGAATTATAGTGAAAACATAAAAAACAACAATGAATGCAAATCATTACTTCGAGCATTATAATATGTCGAGAGCGATCTGTAAGGAACCAATAGGGGGCCCAGTCGGGCGACAAAGTAATATCTCTTGACTAGCCGTAACAATTCTTCCATTCGCCTGGCCATGCGAACGGGCTTCCCCCATCTCTTGCTGGCTTTTTGCACAGACAAGAGGCATGGGTGAGCGAAGATGACTTCCAGCCGGACACCCTGAGCGTTACACACGGCATAAGCCAGGCAATCTCAGCTTCAACGGACAGGAACCCGCTCACCCCCCCTATACCCCAACCAAAAACGTGGTGAGCACAAACGACTTCCCGCTTAAGAACCTGGGCAATACTGATTGTATTCCCAGCTTACGGACAAGTCAGGCTCGTAAAATTGTATAAATACGGCAATAAAACAATCCTCTAATAACATCAAATGTTGTCTCCCCTTCCTAACAGACCGCTTGCTCTAGATTTACATTACCACAACAATATATTTCTTGTATAAGCGATTATAGGCGTCCAAATTCGCAAGAATGCCGCAAAATGGACAAATCAAATGCAGATGAAGTAAATAACATGATGTTCTCCCAAAAAGTCTTTCGGGAGAACATGAAGGCAGGAGTTTGATGACATTTTCTACTACACTCAAATGCGGGTGAAAACCGATCTCTCGAAAAACAGACTCTTTTGGTCAGAAAGGCGATTAAAAGAAAACAAAGGTAATAAAGTACGCCAATTGTATTTTCTGACCGTATGAAAATTTCGTATGAAAATTTCGAGTTCTGGAAAATAAGATCGGGGAAAGCCCCGCAAGGCCCGTTTTATGTTATCTGAACGCGACCAGGCGTAGCCCTTGCGAGAGTAGATTGTCATCAAACTATGCCACTAAACACTGTAAAGATAATTGTCCGAAATTCGCCCCATCGGGCTTCGAATTGAATAGATCAAAATATAACATGCCATCGAGAAAAAGCGCTCGAAGTAGCTTTTGACGCCCCTAACAAGCGGAAAAATATATGTCAACGAAAATCCTGTTCTACAAGTGAAAATGAATCAAGAAATGACTGAGGAACAGAGTTATTGCTGTTGCAACCCTGAACTGGTAGCGAACCAAGTAAGATAAACAAACAAATAAAGAAGCGGTATCACAGGTTCGACTGTACTTCGAATCGACTAAATAAAGACATTTACTTGCAATTGAGAAAAAGTGCTCGAAGTAGCTTTTGAACGCCTCTAAAAAGCGGGACTATTATCATTATGTCAACTAAAATCATGTTATACAAGTAATGATGAATCAACAACAATACAAAATTGGACTGAGGTACCCTGATGCAACCCTGAACTGGGAGCGAAACAGGTAAGATAAGCAAACACATGAAAGCTGTATCACAGCTGCGACTGTACATTTAATTATCATCAATTTTATCCATTAGTTTAATGTCATGCCAGCCAGCCCAATAATGGCGGCCAGGGGCGGGAAGGTGGTAAAAAGTTTGTTCACGATTCTGACCATCTCTCATGAAGACCATAGAAAGAATGAAGCGAGCCGAGAGCACGCGGAGTATGGCGCGAACCTTTCTGGTTTTATTACTGACGCCAATAAAGTCTTTCACGACCCCCCTCCCTTGACCACGCGGCGTGTGGTCTACGGCTCGGTTCACACTTCTTCGTTCAGATTGGGAATAACCTGTTTTAGCTACTTTCGAGAAGTTCGCTAAAATGTATTATTCCCACTCTGAGTCAAATGAAGAAGTCAACAAATTTGTATTTTGTAAGTGTGATTGACCATGGTCTTTATTGAGAGTTGATTACCATAATTAACTCATTTCAATCAAACTGGTCAGCAAAGGAATTATAGTGAAAACATAAAAAACAACAATGAATGCAAATCATTACTTCGAGCATTATAATATGTCGAGAGCGATCTGTAAGGAACCAATAGGGGGCCCAGTCGGGCGACAAAGTAATATCTCTTGACTAGCCGTAACAATTCTTCCATTCGCCTGGCCATGCGAACGGGCTTCCCCCATCTCTTGCTGGCTTTTTGCACAGACAAGAGGCATGGGTGAGCGAAGATGACTTCCAGCCGGACACCCTGAGCGTTACACACGGCATAAGCCAGGCAATCTCAGCTTCAACGGACAGGAACCCGCTCACCCCCCCTATACCCCAACCAAAAACGTGGTGAGCACAAACGACTTCCCGCTTAAGAACCTGGGCAATACTGATTGTATTCCCAGCTTACGGACAAGTCAGGCTCGTAAAATTGTATAAATACGGCAATAAAACAATCCTCTAATAACATCAAATGTTGTCTCCCCTTCCTAACAGACCGCTTGCTCTAGATTTACATTACCACAACAATATATTTCTTGTATAAGCGATTATAGGCGTCCAAATTCGCAAGAATGCCGCCAAACGAGGTGTGACTCAACTCGCCGCCATATATATCGCGTTAAGTGGTGTTTATACAGGTCACCTCTATGCTTCCACGGATGTAAACTTTCCTATATTAGATAAGTCTGATCAAGGGTCTGATCATAATGAGTTAACTGCACTACTGTTAACGGCTGAAGGCAAGTTAAGCCTGGCATTAATACACCAGCAATCCAATTAATATACTATGTGCATTAATATCAATGTACGGAAGTGAACACCTCATATATGGAAGACGAAGAAGCAAAAGAAAACATATTATATTGGCTTAATTATCCAAGAAGATACAGTAACTCTAATCTTGATAACCTAGTCGTTAATACTGCACACGAGAAGATACAATTGATTTGTCATAATTAACCCCATTTAAACATTACATCTCGATGTTAATCGACATAGAAGCCAAAATTAAGAATAACTAACGAAGCTATCCTTCTGTACGGGGAACAGGACATGGCGATTTTATGTTAGCCTATTCATACGAAACTCGAAGGAGAATGTCCGAACCCGTAATCGTTTTAGCCGCTGGCGTGGATATTGCGTATAAGGTCTGTGCACGGTCTGCGCCAACTCATGGTAGAACCAGGGCTTGTTAGTTTCCTGTCGCTTGCGTGGGCGAGTCTACTGCGTGGAGAAAGTTGCTGACGTAATCCCTCGAATCCATCAGACGAAGCCCCGCGTCCCACTCCACGTGACTCGAACTGGGAGGCCGAGGTTTCCTTCCCGCCGTTTTGTCGCAAGAAAATCTGCCCATTGCACCATTGAGTCTCCTTACTACCCATACCTGAGGCTCGGTACGCAATCCAGTGGTGAGTGTGAGTGAAGAGGCTGCAAAAAGGAGGAAGAAAACAAGAAACAAACGGCCAGCATTTTGGGTTCCAAACATCCAACACACTGAGATATATTAAATTTCCCTAGTCTATTAAATAATAGACGACTTTTCGTCCCCTTTTTAAAACTAAAAACATCTGAAAAAGTTAGCAATAGGGAAGAAGCAGGGGGGGGGGGCGAGGTCACGGTAAAAATCAATTGCTCAGCCTACGAACTAACTGTTTGCTAAACCGCGCCCAATAACAAACTTGATCACTTCGGGTCGACCCTTATATAGCGGCGAAATGACTGAGAGGTCCATCGTCCCATTTTCTTAATCTGCTCTTCAGTAAAACCCTTCATCGCAGCGGAAGTAGCCGCCCCTATACGAAAGGAATGAGATGTGTATGATTGTAAATGAAGCCCTAAGAAAGATACACACAGACGTAAAACGCGAGTAAACCTGTGTCTAGTCAAGGGAGATGTATCAAATTGCCTGAAGAAAGCAGCGCCCTGAGTTGGCCGTATGCGTGTGTACTCAGTCACTGCACGCACTGGGCACATCACAGAACCGCTCTCCGGGATGGTGATTACACAACCCACACCCAGCTGGTCTGTCTTAGAGAAACGGACCGTTATCAATAGCCTGCGATTAGGGGATTCCCCCGAAACAATTACGTCACCGCTCGCGAGCGGGATTACCCCATTCTTGGCTGTAAATTCCCCCACACGCAAAAAGCCAAAAAACGCTACTAAAAACGCCGCAGTAAACAATTTGCAGTCGTAAGAATTCGAACAAGCGGAAGGCAGCACAGATATCAGACTCCGCAATATGGTCAATGTAATAGGGCATCTAACATCTTTTCTTGAATGCATCCGCCTACACCCGTCAATTAAACGTCTTACTGGAAACAATTGTGTGACGTCTTCCTTCCCGTTGCTGCGCAAGTAAAAAGACAAACCCGAAACATAGGCCGCTATCGTGCTAGCGGCAAATTTGTGCCACGACATGTAAGATATAAACAACGCGATTTGCTCGATATTGGGCGCTTGCAAAGTGTCAAACTGATAATCACCCCTAAAAATCTGGAAGGTAGACCATGCCAAGGCATAGGTTCGCATGGTATTCTGAGCCCGAGATGAACCTAGTAAGACACGTCGCTCATTAAGAAGCTGCTCCACAGATGGGGAGGAAGGGGGGTACCGGCGAGCTCGGCGTCCGGGGCAAGGCGTCGAAACCTTTCCATCTGAAAACGAGATAAAGAGTCAGCAATTTCGTTATCGACGCCAGGCACATACTTTGCCTTAAAGTGGATGTTCCACCTTAAGCACAAAAGCACTAAGCGACGGATAAGCCCCATGATATGAGAACATGTAGACGATTGCTTATTAATGACTGCCACTACGGCCTGATTATCCGACCAGAAAACCACTTTCCTTCCTGAAATTCTCTTCCCCCACATGGCTACCCCTACGACAATTGGAAACAATTCCAAAAACCCAATTGAATAATGGGCATCAAGTATCTCCTCGGGCCAACGTGCCTGGGCCCACCGTGACTCAAAATATATGCCAAAGCCGATGCTTCCTGCTGCATCCGTGTAAAATTGAAAGAAATCATTCCGCCTCCATACGCTGTCCCCGAAGCAAACTGTCCCATTGAAATGCAGTAAAAACTCCCTCCATGCCAAGAGGTCAGCCTTGGCACCTTTTGAAATCCGAATTCTATGGTGGGCCTTGTGCACACCTCTCGTCAAGTCGATTAATCTGCGGAGAAATGCCCTACCAGGACCTATAGCCTTACAGACAAATATCAGACTGCCCGTAAGAGATTGCAACTGCCTCAATGTCAACTTTGACTTGGACGCGAAATCATCCAGCATGCTTAGCAAGACCCTCAGTTTCTCCTTAGGCACCCGGACCTGCAATTCGGTGGAGTCGATCTCCAATCCCAAGTAGGTAATAACCTGCACTGGGCCCTCCGTCTTCTCGTCAGCAATAGGGATGCCAAATCGATCACACATCGCCCTAAAGCACCGCATCAGGTGGGCACATTCGTCAGCCGCCCTGCCCACGAAAAAGAAATCGTCGAGATAATGAAGGATGCCCTGTGATGACGCAATGCGTCGACAGCAGGCCTGTAAGAAGGAACTAAACCTCTCAAAAACTGCACAGGAAACCGAACAACCCATCGGCATACACCGGTCGAAGTAGAACTGACCGTCGAAACACATACCAAGGAGGTCAAAATCAGCTGGATTCACAGGCAACAATCGAAATGCTGATTTGATATCTGATTTACCCATGAAGGCATTACGGCCGAGCGCGACCACTAACTTGACCGCCTCGTCAAAGTCCGAATATCTGACAGTGCACTCCTCCCGATCTATGCAATCATTGACTGACGAGCCTTTAGGCGAAGATAAATGATGGATGAGCCGATATTCACCCTCTATGCGCTTTGGCACTAAACCTATCGGGGAGCAACGAAAATTATCGAAGGGGGGTGCAGAAAACGGGCCTACAATTCTCCCTAGCTGTACTTCTTTTTCGATTTTTCTCCGAACAATCTGGGGGTATTCATAAGCTGATTTCAAATTCCTAGCAGACATGGGCACGCGCTCCCCAGAGAACCCAAGCGAAAACCCATTCTTAAAACCCTCAATCAACTTTTCTCCTTCTGTATGCTTATCATAGGTGCGAAGGAAAGGCAACATGCGAACTAACTTAATTGGAGTCGGCGCTAAAACTCTACTTGCTGGCGGACGTTTGCCCTTTATTGCAGGCAAACTCCCCATGGGAGGCGGCTTCGCATTTAATGCATTTATGCATGTATTGGCAGCTTTTCCCTTTAACACATTTTCCGGCTGCATTAAAGGCAAAGCAGAAGCCTGGCCTAGATTGACGGCGGCTAGGGGCCGAACCCGCTCCTCGGCGCTGACCCGAGCTCCACCCACCCCGAAAGGCTGGCTGCCGCTGTCGCTGTTGACCTCCTTGGGGGAGCCAGGCAGGGCCGGAGAACGGGCCAGCCCCGTAACCGCGAAAGGGCTGCGCCGTTGCCACTAGCAACCAGAGCTCCGTGTCGACTGATCCCCACGACGCTTCAGGCCGAGTGGCTTGGCGCAACCGAAACTGAATATCGTACTCGCGCCAATTGTAGTTTGACGCCGCAGCCGTCCTCACTATATTCATGTACTTAAGCAGCTCTCGCGACCGCGAACCATGCCTCTCTGTGTAAATTGACACAAAGGTCAACATCGCGCTCGTCCACTGCTCAATCGAGCGGATTAAAATTGGTCGAGATTGAGGGCGGAGGTGAAACCCCCCGTTTGACTGATCAAAGGCAAGTGTTAGATCATTGGACGTGTGGTACCCTTCTTTGAGCATATGCCCCAGCTCGATAAATTCCCCCTTCCAAATTCGCTCGCGCAAAGCTTGGGGGACGGTGGAGCCTAGCTCCTCACTAATGCCTTGCCGCATGTATGGCAGGCCTGGCTGGGGGAGATGGGGAGTGGTATTTAAAACAGGAGGGGAAGAAGCCTCTGTTGGAGGGGCGGTAAACGGTTCGATCGCGCCCATTTCCTCCCGACCTTTTAATTGCGCGTTTTCTAAACGCAGCGGCCACGACTCACCGGGTAGAATTCTGCCTTCCCCGTCGGTAGGAACCCCAGGTAGACAGCCTCTGCTCGCACTTCCATCGCCGACACCCATCACCGTAGTAGGAGTTGGCCTGATTAAGCCGGCCGTTGACGCTGAAACCCCCTCGTCGTGCTCTTCGAATGCCCCTGCGACCTCGATAGGCTTCGACTTAGTGGATCCGCGTGGTCGTCCTCTCCTGCGGCCCCTTGCTGCACCGGATAGCTGAGGAGCATCAACCTGTGCCACTTCGGCACTCCGCCTCGCACGGCTTGCTGGCCTCTGCCTGGATTTGGGCATGGTTGGTGACGCGTCGACTTCCACGAGATGCACAAAAGTTATAACAAATTAACACACCAGCAAAATACGCCCAATGGAAAATACGAAGCAAAATAATAAGTAAAAATATGTCACACTTCGTTGTGATAAACAGATAAACTCCGTGTATGTGTAACACCGGGCGAAGATGGTGTAGTTCTCTAAAAAAGTTGTTCAAATTTCTCTAAAAAGTTTGTTCACGATTCTGACCATCTCTCATGAAGACCATAGAAAGAATGAAGCGAGCCGAGAGCACGCGGAGTATGGCGCGAACCTTTCTGGTTTTATTACTGACGCCAATAAAGTCTTTCACGACCCCCCTCCCTTGACCACGCGGCGTGTGGTCTACGGCTCGGTTCACACTTCTTCGTTCAGATTGGGAATAACCTGTTTTAGCTACTTTCGAGAAGTTCGCTAAAATGTATTATATATTCAACGACTGGTTTCAACAACGTTTCTGATAAATTATCATTTCCACATGCTTTCTTATCGGGAATCTTCATCAATACTTCCCTAACATTCTGATCACTCACTGACTGAAGACGAAATGTTGCAGACGTATTATGTACAAATCGTTCATGGTCATTATAATTATAATTCACACATCTCTCTTGAATTGATACACCAGTATCTACAAAGAAATTATTAAATCTATTTGCAATTTCTTCTTTATTTTGCAGTATGCCATTATGGTCTTCTATAAAAATATTATTTTCATTATCTTTCTTACTCGGCATAAGAGTTTTCAATGATTTCCAAACTTGTTTAGAATTTCCTTTGCTTACTTCAACACTCTTTACAATAAAATCAGCCTTTGCTTTACAAATTTTCTTAGTGACTTGATTTCTTAAACATTTATATTCAGTCCAGTCATCATCTTTTTTATATTTGATTGCTTTTTTCTTTGGAAGTTTCTTTCTTCTTTCACGAATAAAATCTAATATATCTGATGTCATCCAGGGAGATTCTTGTTTTCTTATTCTCAGTTTCTTGAGAGGCGCATTTTTTTCAATAATAATCATCAATCTTTCTATGAAGGTATCGTATGCATCGTTCATATCTTTACATTGTTGACTATCATCTCAATTAATCTGTTTTACATCTGCAATGTAAGCATTTACATCAAAATGTTTAAGATCATGCAATAATTTATACTTATTATGACAACTATTTTGTTTAGTATTATGTTTCCCCCCCCCCATGTACAATATACAAGATAGTGGTCACTCATACTTATAGGTAACACTCCAGATTTATCAATTTTCTCATGTCTGTTTGTTAATATCAATCCAATATAGAAGCAGTATCTTTTGTGACTCTTGTGGGAGTATCAATAATTTGGGACAAATTAAAACTTATCAACAATTTCTGACCGTTGGTTTATTTGCCAGGTTCTTGTATCAACCTGTATATTACAATTCATGTCGCCAAGTATTACATAATCACAATTCATATCATCAAGTCTTTGTAATACATTTCGAAATTTCTCAAACACTTGGACACCAGAGTTAGGTGGTCTGTACCAAACAATACAAATAAAAAATTTCATATGCGAGAACTGCAATTCAACAGTCAATAGTTCTAGACCATTTTCCGTCAAATCTTCACGTATTACATAATTTAAATCAGTTTTAATGTAGGCTGCAACACCTCCACCATGTCTATCTCTGTCCTTGCGTACAATATTATATCCACTTATCTTCAGTTCAAAGTCATGTATCAAGTCATTAATATGTGTTTCACTCAAAGCAAAAATTGTCTGGTTGAGTTCTCGCGTGTAATATTCTCAGTTCATCAATATTCTTCATGACAGATGTGCAGTTCAGATGAATTAATTTCAGTCCTTTATGATTGATTGATTGATTTTATTTATTCATTTCATTTAACAATTGTTTGCACAATAAAGAATATAGTTGACAAAGTAAGATCAAAGTTATGAAATGAAACAGGAACCTACTGTTTTATTTCTTCCTCTATATCTGATTCGGTAGTGTCACTATTATTCAAACTGTCATTAATGATAATACTTTCATCGGGTCAGTGTACGAGAAATCACTGCTCCCTGTATGTTCATTGTCATCAAATGAGAGTTCTTTGAAGGCGCAAACATCACAAATCCAGTCACTATCTGATTCAAAAGAACTTTGGTTCGATGTATTACAACTAAGATGGCACCATAAGGAACAAATTACGCATAATAATGCGTTTAGGTTATTCCTTACTATTCTTTCAAATATGATGCACGGATAACGGATAGGCATTTTAATTAATATGCCATAAAAACATTACAATGCAATTTATTGTGACTAACCAAGGCGATCGATGTCCCTCAGGTTCTGGATGATCACCCGCTTTCTCTCCGTAGCAGTGATGGCGAAGATTTGCCCATCTTGTGTCCACGTCCATGCGATGGCGCAGGACTTCCTTGCTGTGAATAGCATCTGTTGCCGCTCGCCTGTCAGGTCCTCGTTGATGAAGATCGACGTCCCTTTCAGTTTCGACCTCGCCTCGTACACTTTCTGCCTCATGTTGTAGGTAGAGAACTTCACAATGATGATCTTCTCCTTTGTGCTGCCGTTCTGGTTCTGGTTCCTCGGCGTGATCCGATGGCTGCGGTCGATGTCGCCAGTAGAAAGCTCGATGTTGAGACGGTCTCGAGCTAAATCACACATCAGCTTGTCAGTGTTTTCTCCCTGGGTCTCCTTGATGCCATAGAACCTCAGGCAATTTTGTTGGCTGTATTGCTCATGCTCATCCAGTTTTTCTTGTAGTCTGTTGATTTTCCCCTCGAGTTTGTCAATTTTCCTTTTCTCCAACTTTGTCTCATCTACTTTGGACTCCATGTCCATTTTCAGTGCAGCGTACACTTGTTGAGTAACTTTCCCAATAATAGCTTCTTTCACTGCAGTGTCGAGGGCATGTAGGATTTCGGGGGAACATAATGCGGTTTTAATCTTGGATTCAATAGCTAGATCGAGGCTATTGTCTCCATCAATTGTTGCTGTTTCCATGGCTTCTTGCCCCTTGGCGTTCTGTGATTGACTTTGTCCCTTGTAACTTTGGGATCGAGTTACTGGGGCTCCGCTGTCATAAGAGTTTTTAGAAGCCGACATATTTCCATGAATGTTTCCGACAAAATTCTCGCATGTGCAGTTCCAAATGTAAGATACATCCGTTCCAGTAGTAGTATTAAGTATATCACAACTGTTGGTATGTTTTATGCTGCGCAAAGATTCAATCAGGTTAATTTTGGCCATTACAAGAAGTGGGTTATTGATGTAGACAAATGCTCATGTACCGTTTACAGCTCATTTTATTTATGTTATTATGAAAGATGAAAAATGCCAGTCGGTCACTCAATAGTGTCTGACAGTGAAGTCTAGAAAGTAAACAGGTTTCCTTGCATAATTTGAATATTAGGACACTGCTAGTGTTTAAATTTCACAGATAGGACATACATGACATATTCATAGTTCCTGCAAAGTTCTACAGAATTTGATGTTGGCTGCAAAAGGGACATAGCATCTTTAATGCGTATGTGTATGTGGTTATGCTGCCCAGAATATTTCACATATTTCATGTTATGGATATGTGATTGTTTTTCAGTAGCATGAATATCTTGACAAGAAACAAACTGTCTGAATGTTTAATTGGATATTTCTAAATTCTTCAACTTCTGTAAAAGCTTGGTTATAGTTGAAATCCAAACTACTGTCCTCATGAAAGCATCAGATTTTACAAGTGACAATTCATAAACCATCATTCTTAATATATCTGTGAACGATAACCACTATAGCTTCCAAAAAGAACTTGCATGTGAAATATGAATGTTTGCCATCCTACAGTTAACTACCAAATTACTCACACCCCTTGCAAATTTGACATATACCCCTTGTTTTGTGTTTGTTTCTTGGTAACTCAATAATAGGGACTTTTAGATTTGCGTGGACTGATACGTGTGACGTCCATTCACGGCAGTGCATTAACAGGACGTCGATCGTAGCATAGACCTATTGTCTTCGTGCGAATCTAAAAGTCCCTATTGAAAGGTGGACCGGTTCGGTTAGGGCCTTTTTCTGAATAATTTTAGATGTGAGCTTTAATATGTCACATTCTCAATGAACATAAATTTGGGAGAAATCATTTTTTCACAGACTTAAATAATGGTGAGGGTATGAATAATTTAGTTGTAAACTAGAGTGGTGAAGTGTGACGTCATCAAAAAAGTATTTTTACAATTTCTCAATTTGAACTTTTGACCAAAGAGCATAAAAAATAATGTCCAAATGTCGAAAGCCAATTGAATACTGGTATGTTAAGTATTGGCTGAGATATGACCATCAGAATAAATAGATTTCCTATAGGAACTCAGTGATATTTTGCTCTGGTTCATAGCATTACTTTATCTCAGCCAATACTTAACATATTCATTTGGTTGTCAACGTTTGGACATTATTTGTGATGCTCCTTCGGAAATTGAAGTTCAAATTGAGAAATTCAACAAAAAAAATTGTTATGATGTCACAGCTTTGGTACACTTATAATTTATCTTATATAATTATGAAGGTCTTTAATAACTATTTAATAACCTACTTTTCTTTGGTTTTTTAATTTTTCTCTTGTATCATAGGATCTGATGAGGACCAGCCGATGATTCGTGGATTCTCAGACGACGTGCCTCTCGTTATTGCCTAAATTACAAAGAAATAACATGGAAAAAAAGAGATTTAATCAGGAATTGATTGTTTGATTGAAACGTATAAATCATATGTGTAGAGTATACAGGAAAAGTTTGTTTACACTGCCTGAATAGTCATATCCTACTGGGCCCAGAGCATGGCTTTCTCCATTGTGATGAGAAGGAATTTGCACGATATGAACGCACCACTCCATAAATATACTACCATATATATATATACTGCTTAGCAGAATTTGATAACAAACTCAGTGACTGCATTTACAGCAATATAAAAGGAGGTTTTGTGGAAACATTTGGAAAATATAAACACATTTTGTCATGAAATCCAGAACGATTTTAAAGGGAACAGATGATTCTGATCCAAACATTGGGCTCCAATCACTAATGATTGTAATGGAATAAATGGATTGAGGTATTCATGTTTTTTTAAAATCTAGTGTGCATTCACCTGGTAGAGTTGACTAATTAGACAGTGTATTTTAAACTTTCATATTTTTTTCCCTTTTTTGTGAGATACAGATATATATTTCTTGATCTTTTTTAAAATGATAAATCAGTACATTCCTAATTCTCATTCATAGTGAAATAAATATTGTA
Organism: Strongylocentrotus droebachiensis; assembly: GCA_035222895.1. Taxonomy (NCBI): domain Eukaryota; kingdom Metazoa; phylum Echinodermata; class Echinoidea; order Camarodonta; family Strongylocentrotidae; genus Strongylocentrotus; species Strongylocentrotus droebachiensis. The sequence continues at coordinate 146,201 of JAVYIG010002486.1, read as the reverse complement.
TCATTGTAATTCTTGTTACAGTTTCTTTTTTGTAACGTTTCTTATTTGATTTTGATTGTTTCATGAAAACATACTTATTTGTCTGGTACTAGAAGAACAGTTCTCTGAGTTTCTATTTTTAGCCAAAAAAAAAAAGGGAAATAAACTTGGTAGTGAGTTATGCGTAGTACCAAAGAGCACTACCGCATATCGTCAAGTACTGTCTAGATAAATGTTTCAGATTCTCTATTTTGTACTGTGTTTAATTGTACTAATATACCATGCAGCGTTTTTCATACATTTGTGTAGATAAAAGGAGTTCCTAAGGTCATCAAGACTTGATGCAGTCTCTGTACTCATAAAATAACAAATTTAGTAAAAATATGACATGTATATAGTTTGTCATTTAAACTACATAGATCAACGGTGTACTGCATACTCTTTCGTTATCTGTATCATTATCATATTGTGTGTTGTAGACATTTGAAAATCTGTTCCGTTATCAGATGGACTTGTGTCCTTTAAGCTCCAACTGTTATCAAAGTAGTGCCCTTTTGCCTTCATATCTTAACCATTTTCATGCCTTGTAGATGGCAGGGGGTCAAAAAGACACACCTGTATATTTACTCAGACTCTTGTGTAATTTAGAAAAGTTTGTGCCATTATTCTTTTCATTTTTTTTCTTCAGCGTCTACATGTACATAATGCACGGTCCAAGAACATTTGTTCCTAGTACTCTTGTGTTCCAAAAGAACCGTATTAAACAAAACAGAAGTCCATTGATTAAACAGATTTTGTAAAAGCAGTCAAATTTGGGAGTCATTCTTAACCAAATTTATAAAAGAAGCATTGAATAATGATCACTGCTCTACATTATCGCGCATCGTTCAAATCCCAATCATACACCTACATGGGGTATATAAAATACATTCTCGTATATTGTCATTGGAGGGATACAAAATTGTCAATATATGGGACAACAGAAACAAATTCTTAAAGCTACACAGCTCATTTTCATCAGTACAATGAGATTGGCATATTTCAGTTATATCAACAATTCCACTTACACAACACAATATTATTCAAAAATTGAAAAAACGTACGTTAATAGACATTCCTGTGTTTGGAGGCTTAAGATGTATAGGAAACTTCTATATAGATAAACATTCAAAAGTACTAGAACATGTATACCTTGTGTGGAATGTTAATGGATTTCTTGTCTTTGATAATTTTTGTTTTGACTTTGAAGTGTAATTGCGTTGTCTTTATTGTGTTATTCATGTTATTTTGGTTGTTATACATTATATTTCATGTTATTTTTGTTGTTATACATTATATTTCATGTTATTTTTCGTTTTGAGATACATTTTTTTTCTTCATGATTTATGTAAATACGTGTATGTACACAGATTTTTTTATAAAAAGTGAGATTTTTCATTTGATTGATATATGACGATAAGAAGACAATAATATGTGTTTTGGTGGGAATTATAATTACCCAGAAAGTGAGCAAGTTGTACTGCTAAAGTCAGGTTCAATATGATATCATTAAGAGAAAAGTATCTCTGAATTCAAATAGAAATGTAATCGTCTTTAAAGAGTGGTTTATGTTAAAGCAATAATTTCATGTTGGGTTAGATCAAGCAATCAATAAAGTCCATCATACACTAAAGTGACACACGCTCATCGAATCCACTTATATGTAAATCGGAGGGAAAGATTAAACACTATGGTTTGTGTTTGAAAAACAAAAAACATTACCAAAAGCTTAGCCAAAAATTATGAAGTGCGCTTATACATGTAATATGGGTTTGACTTTGACAAAGATACAAAGGGAAATTTTTTTCTTCAAAGTTTGTGAAATTAGAACGAAAAAGAGCTAAAAGTGTTAAATTTATGGATGGATCATACTTCAAATTAGCAATATCTTATTTTTTGTTCTTCATTGAATTGTTTTTGCAGTTGGAAAATTGCCATGAAGATACATGTACATGTATAAAACAAAAAAAATTGAAAAAATGTCTTCAATTTAAGTTCTAGCAAATATGGGGCCCCGAGTCAAAATTGAAATGCTGCAGAATCCATTGTTATTGGCTGCCTCTATATCATGAAAAAAAAAACTCCATAAATCATCAAAAATGGGGCATCATTGTAAAGGAAAATTAGCAAGCTTTCAAATGATACCAGTTTCAAGTTTTATAACAAGAGGTAAATCAATGCTCAAACTTGAATGTGAAAACTAAATTTTTGAAGAGTTTATAAGGCTGAAAGATCCAATTGTTTTCATTAATTATAAAAAAATACGCATTTAATGCAAGATGCAGTACTGCCAAATAGTAATCAGGAAGAAAATGTTATCACTAACTTCTCTTAATATGGGTGTCGTTCCATTGATCAACAAGAAGAATAGTAAATAAACTTGAAGTTGATTTCTCTGTATGATATCCGAAAGATTATATAACGATATACATGTACATCCGTTTTGGGATAAATTTTCTCAAATCGCTGTTGCTTCGTTTGACGCACTAAGGCATAGTTTGGTTTTCATATACTTAAACAAGATGTACATTTTATTCCTAATTTGCCTACTTTATCATACAGCTTTATATATTTTTGTAGTTGTCACGCATCATATTTTCTTATCCTTTATATTTCCATGCAGGTTTTTAACTTGGAATTTTTTACTCGAAATAACTCCATAATTATCATTTTGTGTTAGTAAGATGGTCCCAAGAAAAAAAGGCAGATGACAAAGGAAGTTTGAGAATTATAGAGATGGGTTGATTGAAAATATTTTGTTTAAAGAAAAATTATGAAAAATATTCATCCAATATTTCATCTCTCTCCGAGTATTCTTTTCCACGAATCTTTTGATCATTAATCGTAATTCCATGTGTGATTTAAAAATGCCTTCCATAATTACATTCAAAATGGTTACTCTCGTCACCCTAAATGCATGTACCTGTATGCATTAGAACATATGTATCTCTCATATATTTCAGTATGCCATGCTGTAGATGTCTTATAAGATATGTTTTTAACATCAACTCTAGGGAATAAATTTATTCTTCAATCAACGCGAAAAGAAATGCTCACAAACTTATCAACAGTTTTTTCATATTTTTGGGTCGTCTTTGATATGATTTGGCACTTGCTCTTCAAGTACATTTTCTTGTAGAATAGATTTATACATGTATTTGATAATAGTGATGATACAGAAAATATGTGAGACAGGTCTTTCGTAGTACTGCATATTCAAGATAAGATATGTCTATTAATTGCGTTTTATTGTTATTAGTGGTGATGAGATTAATACTATGATCGTTGCAGAGATATTTATCTAGCTATTTTTGCGGTAAAGGTACTCTATTCCACTCGCTACTCATTTGAAATTTAGGGATTTATCTTTTCTATATTATTGCTTACATGAAGGATGAAATAAACAGATTATTGCTTGTACTCTTATCTAACGGATAGCCATTGCGTTTCTGTTCACATGTGTGGGTGTGTGCGTGTGCGTACGTGTGTTTGTGTGCGTGCGCGCGTGTATGTGTGTGTATATCTGTGTGGCGGTGGGATTGTGTGTGCTTCGGGAATGTATTAGGAAGAGATTTGTGCAGATGGGGATTGTGTGTATGTGCGTGCGTGTGCGCGTGTTTGTCGGGGGAGGGTCATAATATCGAATTGGGCATTTCTTACTTGCCACTTTATCTCTGCAGGAAAAAGGGAACTAGTTTTCGATACTTCAATCCATATATTTGTTTTCTTCTATTTCTTTGTTTTTAATGGTATTTATTTGAAAACAAATATCCACATGGCAGCCCAGAAGCTAAATTGCATGGAGTTTACAAAGTAAAATGACAAATAAAACAAACAGAATCTTGCTTATCTATTATACACATAGCACAATAATTGATGCCCTTAATGTGTTCAGTAAAGTAACCTGACTTTCTTCCCCACTCCTATGCCACCTATTGTTTTCATTTCGTTGGTGTATTTATTCCTTGTAGTCTAGGAATAGTGGGATAAATACGTTGTTTCCTGTTTTTATTCTTAATTGGAACTTTTCAATTAAGTGAATGAAAACCACGATAAATGTTGGTATCTTACGCGCTAAATACAAGTTGCTACATTGACATCAAAAGCCTATGGAAAACTTGTATAATGAATGTTTGTTGATACCTTCCAATTTTAAGTAATTTTGTCACAATGTCTGAAGAGAGGGAGCGCCCCTATTGTTAAATAATTTATAACATAATTATTTTCATTTGAAATCGATGCTTTGGTGAAGTTTATGAAACTAAACCGTGGCAGAAGGAGATAAAATAATGCAAGCATCCATCATGATATTTATTTCACTTTCAACGTAAAAACAGCACATCGCCGACGAATCCTCCAATATATGGTAAATCTCTTCAAAACATCGTCTAGCTGACTTCATACTGTTTGCTTATTTCATCAGGGAGTCTCTCCCAGCTCGCTACCTCCGTAACCATAGGGTGCATTATTGGATAGAGTTGTAAAATATTTTTTCTTTGATTGGCAAGATATGATGACTGAATGATGATCATGATTTGTGCAAAACTTCTTCTTTTTCTCGCAGTTATTATCTCCAAATCTGGTAAGTTTGATGTCACGTTTTGATTGTAAGTGTAGGTGTACTTAGCCTAGATAATACCTTGGGAGGTGTAATGAACGTCATGGATGCCAACATAAATTGAAAGCAATATATTGATACATAGTCCTTGGATTCATGATTTTCAAACGCTCATATCATTGTATTACTCTTTAATGAAGGTTGTACATAAATAAGAAAGTTATCAAATCGCTACGATTTTATAACAATTCAGACTCGAACCGGGTCGTAAAGCTAAATTATAAAAGGAATTGTACAAAATCAGATCTTTAACGTACATATCATTTATACTAAAGCAATGCTTTGTATTACAAACACTTGTTGAAGACTCTTACAGTGTGAATATAACAATAAAACAACTTGGCAAAAATGATGGAGACAGTTACCAATGCACTGTAAGTGGTACACATGGGCCAGCAAATACAGGATCAACTACCATACAAGTGAAACCATTACCACCATGTAAATACATAATCTTCACATTCCGAATTCAATAATGAAAAATAAAGCTCTTCGATAGCCTTGCATAAACAGAGCTTAAATGGAAGTTGTTCTTTGTCAAACATTAAACCCAAACATGTTTGCAAATAATTTTTTTAATGTGTTTTTAATCTCTTTTGCTATTTTATTTGGAATGATGATTATGTTCTACTCCAAAAGTTTCTTAATACTATTCGGCAACAAACTAACTTATAATCACACCAAATATTGTTTGTAAAGGGTTGAAGTGTGTATTTTAAGTAGCAAACTTAAAATACGGTGGTAAGCGCAATTAGTGATTCAATTACATGGAGGTAGACCAGTGGCGGATCCCGGCCCCCCCCCCCCCCCCTTGACAAAAAAATAATAATGTAAAACACGTGATTTTTTACCTTTTTGGAGGGTTGGGCCTCCCTGGCGCTTAAGGGGGGGGGGGGGGGGTGCAAAATTTCCGAGGACCAAACAAAAAAATGTGCTCACTACCCCCCCCCCCCCCCCCCCCACACTGAGCGAATTTTCCGCCGGCGCGATTTTCATATTTTCGGGAGCAAAACAAAAACAAAAGTTGGGACCCCTCCCCTAAGAATTCCTGGATCCGCGCCTGAGGTAGACTATCAGAGTGGAAAAGTACAATTTGAAGTGAGCTTTATTCATCGTGACTATCTCTCTTTTGACGCCAGTTGCGCTCTTTGTGCTCTTTATCGAGGATGAGAGATCGATCGGTTATTTTTACCCTAACAACGCAAATATAACAGTATCTGCTGGTGAGCCGTATAACTTCACATGTGTAGCAGACTGGGCAAGGCCTCCTGCAGTACTGGAATGGCGTATACCAGATGATGTAACCGTTGTTCTTCATGATCAGTCTGATGACGCACGAGGCAAAAGCTATGTCTCTCAGAACACTGTTACAATCACGCCCTCCAGGAATGATCAAGGAAAGAGTCTGCGCTGTGTGGCATCACATCCACAGCTACAAAATAATATGCAACGCTCAGTTTACCTGAATGTTCAAGGTAAGAATTGCATGTCAAGTACAACGAGTATTCACTTTTTCACAACCTCGAAATGTAAATTTTTTAATCACAAAGGTGCTGATGTAAGTTAAGTGAGCCCATATATTCCGGGATTTTCCCTTTTACCTTCTATCAATTGCTTTGCTCAGATACATGTATCAACTTTGATCTTTTTAGGGTAATATCCAATACTGGTTTTTAATCGTCTTTTTGGCTTTAATGACTTGAATTTGATTCACACGTATCATTACAGAATATGGTTATTTACAGATTTACAAAAATTGCGCTTTCCTAGAAGCATTGTATCTTTATCTTAATTTATTTGTTCTGTAATGAAGTTTTACCCGCTAACATGATGCTGTTACCGACTGGAGCCAACAAAGAAAGCGAATATGGATCAACAGTTATTTACGTTCAAGAAGATTCATCCACTTCAATTACTTGTACAAGTGTCGGATCATTACCAGCAGTTGAATTATCATGGAGACTAATTGTCGGCGCCCACATTACCCCCCGTAACATAAGCCTTTCAAAGTATCGCAATGCTTTAGATGAAAGTTTGTTCGACACTGAGAGTACCATCACAATACATCTGGAAAGGAAGCACCACGGAATACTCCTTAAATGCTTTGCAACTTTAGGAAGCTTTCTGGATCAACGGGTAGCCAAACTGATGGTTTGCGGTAAGTTTTACTTCTTCAATATATCGGGATTCGAACTTGTTTAAATGACTTTGATGACAAATGTGTTGTATTAAATGATACGCCTAATCCACTTAAAGCCCTATTTATAACTTAGAATTCGATAAAGCTTACTCTTTTATTTATGATGATCTAACCAAGCTACCCAAACTAAATTGTCATTATTGTTATTAATAACTCTTGGTCGGCGTCACTTCGGACCGGGAGGGAAAAGCGGAAGGTTATCACCATGACCCTCAGTTCTCTCCTCGCCTTAAAACTAAATATTACATAAAAAGAGCTTCTTTATTTCACCAAAGGACAATTTACCCTCATAAAGGCTTTACCCATAACTCATCATTTCATTTCCATGTAAAGGCCCACCAGATAATGTTAAAATGACCATATCAGACGATCTACGTGATGGTATAAAAACCAACGTAAGCTGCAGAGCTGCTAATAATGAATACCCTGCTCCGCTCATACATTGGTACATCGGATCGAGAAATGTAACACAAGATTCGTCCCTAAAGACGCCAAGGAGACTGCATGGTCTACAGCACTTCATAGGCCCTGAACGCCAGATACTGGAAGAGTTCGGTTAACCTTAAGGCAGACGGGATTTCGTTAAGACACATAACGCCACGACACCGGCCTTTGGGATAACGATAGGGTCCAGACATTACCCTACGTATCCCTAATTTCCCCTCAAATTTTGGATCCATGGTTTTTAATGCGACAATTTAATAACAAAAGGGGGGTCGTCCATACCAATCAATTACAACCAAAATAATAACAAAACATTAACCCATCTGGCGCTTTGAACCTCTTCAATGTGTTTTACGTATTCATAACGTAGTGCCCATTTAGTTTCATTTTTTATTTGTTATATTTTAGCTTGTTTTGCTCTTATTTTTCCCTCTTAATTCATACTCTTGACGGTGAAATTGGAGCGTTAAATTTTTCAAAAGCAAACAGCCCTTTGAGGGCATTTGCCCTTTTTTCATCATACAAAAATAAACGAGGAAAATGGCTGTTCCTTTGTGAATTGAACAGAGTGCATCGCACCCGGCATAGAGGGTAGCAGACCTGGATGTTGATCCGATTTTTGTGACCCAGGGGAGGGGACTGTTTAGTTAACCAGCTCATTTTGTAGATGAGCCATTCGAAAGCTTCCTCTCAGACGAGAATTAGTGGGGCATAACCCCTCCCGCTTTCATTTGAGAAGGGGAGTTGGAATTGGTAAAAGTAAAATAAGAAAATGAAGTGGTGAGGTGTGATTTGGTGTTATTTCCCACCCCGTCCTGGGGTCTTAATTGGAATGTAGTAGCTAATTATGTTCACCTTTGTAAACTCTGCAATCACATAAACTGCGACTTTGAACTAGTCCAGTGAGTATATAAATACAAATATTCATGTTTGAACATCTCATTACATCGATATTTCTATTTGGAACATAAATTATTGAATACAAGACAATCTAAAAATACCCAGCTTCTCATTTTAACCATTAGACATTTAAACAATATTGATGATGTTGTCTCCGATGCTTTTGCAGTACCCTTTGTGGTCCCGCAAGGGTCTCGGCTCGGTCCTCTCTTATTTTACTCTCAACAATATCCTCTCTATTATCCAAAATATATGCCATATCATGCCACTGCCATGCAGGGGAAACACATATTTATGTGTACTTGCTCAAGAGGGAAGCATTTCGACAACATAAGCATGTGTTGATTATATTTGTGGGTGGATACTGTAAAACAAACTCATGCTTAATGACAACAAAACCGAATTGTTGCTTATTGGTACTTATACACAATTATCCAAACGTAGTGTCTGCGCTTTAAAAATATACATTATTACACAATATATCATTTAAAATCCTTTTTCACCGTCTACATGCAGTCATGCCAGATACACCTTCTTGGTTCTTCGTCGACCAAAACCAGACGACATCTTCAACTATCTTCGTTGCCTGGCAACCAGGATTCGATGGCGGGTTCCAACTAACTTTCGCTCTGGAATACTGTCCAAACGACACGCAAGAAGAGGGGTGTGGTGTGGTCACAAACTTGACGGGAACATCCCACACATTGGTGGGACTGGTGCCTTTCACTTGGTACCACATGACTGTATGGGCTGTTAACAGGGCGGGGAATAGTAGCCCAGTGGAGACAGTAGCTTCGACAACTCGTAAGTTTCTGAATAATGAGAATTTCTAAATTTCTTGACGTAATAATCCACACAAGCTATACAACCACATGTCTCGTTATACTGAACGCATTATTTTCTACTTTGCCTTCATTTGCTTTTATGAATGCATACGCATCCATTTACAGTAGTTTTAGGTATTATTGGGTTCCTGATGCTTATATTTGATCATCCACGAGAAACTATTTACATTGTTACTAAACGTCTTCTTCTTTAGGTACATTTTATGTTATTCATGCATATCTTTTTTTTCTCCCTTTTTTCTAGAATTTGTTCTCCGGCATTTTGCACTTCGAAAACTGTCTTTTCTGGGTTTTAGATTAATCATTTATAAAGAAAGGGAATAATATTTGCTAAAATATCTCTTTATCTGAAGTTTAGTCTTCAGTATAACCTTACTGCCTCATCCTCTAGATGAGAATGTCTTTTTCTAATAAATACACATTACATCTTATTACAAACTGTAATTCTACGACCTCAACTACACAGAATGCATCAAAGTTTAATCATAGAAAGTAGAATTATTGTATAATTTCATTAATTGTCATGTCTGTTGTAATCATTCATATGCCTACATATTCAGTTATAGGTGTTTATTCGTTTTGTAATGCTGCAATTATTGGTAATGGTCGGACAAAATAATGGTAACACATAAAATATAAGGCTTATGACAGTGTTGCACTATAATCAAAGTGTCCTTTTCATCCCCAGCCCGTTCAATCTATACTATACTTCATACTTAATACTTTAAGTGTGAATACAGAGTTATTTATAACCATTTCTTTTATTTGAAAATGAAACACTACATACAAAACCCTGTGAGAATTAAAACCACTTATCAAACGCTACTAAATAATAGCTTCTTTTTTCTCTTTCTTATCAATGCTTCCTTGTTTGGGTCTTGTACAGCATTGCAACCCGAGAGCTATGGTAAGGACCAACAAATTATCGTCAAGAAATCCCTTTCGTTTTCTTCTTTGTTTAGTTATTTGTATGAGGAATTTCGTTTTAATCCATTTGTTTTATTCATTAACTACTTGTGGGATAAAACACCATGATCAGTACGATGAGTGCATAGCTAGTTCTGACAGAGGCCGATCCAGGTTGGATCGGCCCCTGTCCCCCCTAGATCGGCCCCCGACGGCGGCAGGGGAGGGGGGTCATAGAGGGGGCCCAATTCGTGAGAAAATATTTAGCGGCGAAACAGCCCTCGGGGGGGGGGGGTAGGAGAGTGAGCACTATTTTGTTTGGCCCTTGCAAATTTGGGAAATCGCACCCCCCCCCCCTCCCCCCCCCCTTGAGCGCCAGGAGAGGGGGCCATCTCCAAAAAAGGTACAATTAACGTGTTTTTACCTATTTTTCCCCCTCCCTGGATCCGCCACTGAGTTCTGACATGTTTAACAAAAGTTTGACAGAGCATAAATATGTAGAGGGATACAAAAACGGAGCAAACAGAACAACATTTCTTTTGTTTAACTTAAATCTTGCATGTCTACAGTAATTGAAAGACTATGTTTATGACTCTACTTAAACGAATCTTAGAGAATGCGTACCACATTAAATTATGATGTGGATTATAAAACCATCCCACTCTCTGTCTCTCATTCTATAAACAAAATTGTAATGACACTGTAATAATTCCCTGTGTTTTTGTTTCTTTGTTTCGTCTGATAGGCATTACGCCCATATGGGACACACAGAAACATATCTTAACATTTCCAAAGGCAAACCAATCCCTAGGAGAAATATGCTTCATCACACAGAGGAGATACAGCGGGCCAGACTGTGCCTCTGTGAATAGATCAGAGTGCGTTGAGCCGGGCACAGAGGTCAGCATTGATCCGGATGATGACACAGTTTTGGTGACATTTGGCAGGGGACTGTGCAGTAAACCAGCTGATGTATCAGGTTAAGCTATTGAGTGTTTTTAATTTTATAATCATTCATAAGCAAAGGGTAATATTATAATAATAATGACTGCTATGACGCCGAGGGGTGATAGCACGATCATGTAACCTCCCCGAGAGCCTACAAAAACAACTATGCCTCGAATATTAAAGCAGTCTTTATAACTTTTATATACCGAAAAGGGTCATAGAATACATGTGCGACTTACCAATCATGGTAATCAAGTTTGTTTACGCTATCGAGACTTAATAGGGTGTCTGATCGCGCACCACTCGAGTGTGTGTGCTAAAATCCTTCCCATTGAGATTGCACGCATATACGTAGATTCCAAAACCGGTCAATAGTCTTTTAAAAAGTGCCCTGGGGCTTTTTTCAAAAGACTATTGACCGGTTTTGGCATTTTAATGGATTGGCTAAAATCCCGACTCCAATTTTGACCAATCAGATGGCTGGATTTTTAAAGTGAGGTATATAATTCGAGATAACCTCCAGGCATTTACTATCGATTCCCATTACTAGCAAATGCTCTCAAGATCTTGATGAAAGGAGAGGTCCTGAAGTGGCAAGACAAAAATCAGAAGTACCCTGATTCAATGGAATCATAATCAACGCATGCTTCCTTAATTTGATAAGCTACTATGTAGAATGCACATTGAATTATAATTATAACCTAGATGTTATCAACGTAAAGAACGAGAAATGATCGAGCATGAGACAAAAATAATTCATGATCAGCTATGTGTAAGTGCGTGGGTAAGTAAACTTTTGTGTTTAGTTTCACATGTTACATGTGTGGGTATGTTTATATTTCCATGTGTGGGATGTATTTACGTTTTAGAGTGGATACAATTGCAGGTGTTGGCGGATCAGGTGTGGTTTTTCTGGTATTAGTAAATTTTCACCTTGCCAAACATCACAACAAATTCTACATGTCTTCGTAAAACACTATTTTAAACACAGGGGATATAGGGATGTGAACAAAACATTCAAACATAAAACCATGGATATAATTAAACTTTGCCATTATTATTCAACCAATCTCCGACAACATTGTTCAAAAAAGCAATATCCACAACATTCTAGTCATGGTTTTGTTTGTCCTAGACCCGCCACCAGTTGGGACGGAGCCACCAATTGACATACTTCCTTTCATGGCAATCGCACTTGGAGTGATTGCCTCTGCTGGACTTATCCTGCTCATATCACTGGGTTTGATGTACTTCTATGGAGTGTTATGCTGTGTGAAACGAAAGAAGGGTATGTTGTAAAGCAGCTGGCCCCCTGCATTCACCTCTAATAAACCAAAACATACACATTTCAAATAAATTCCCCATTTCAATACCATAGTATCTTCACTAGGCTTCAATCTTCAACTTTCTTTTTTCAATTTCTTTTCACTTTATACCACCTCTTGATATTTTGTTTAATTTGTTGATGTTGTTGTTGTTTTTGTCTCTCTTTCGTTTTGCTGCTGTATCTCTCTGTCTCTTCTACTGCCCTTAGATGGTATTAATTCCCTCATTGATATTTTTTCCTTTCCTATTTGTGAATACATCAATATTTTTTTAATAGTTTTCTTTTGTTTATATTAATTTTACTTCCTGAGTTTCTTTTTCTCCTTGTTTGTCGTTTGTTTACGGTATTCATCTTTGTTTTGGTTTCTACTATTTATTTCAAATTCCCACTGCTCATTAAATATATGCACTCCAGGTTATCAGAGATGACCCTAACACTTTTACTTCCTCATACCAACTATGTTTACCTATAGAATCTCCCGCCCTCTCTCCTTATCTGTCATACATTGTATTTTTAGTCACATTGGCATTAATAATGACAAATAACAATTAATATTATCATTATGAGGCAGGAATTGAGGATTAAGAAAACGTGTACGGAAAACCAAAATCAAATTATTATAGGTCCATACAGGAAAACATAATAAGATGGTTATAACGATCATCATGGGATGAAGAAGAAGAACTTAATTGCCGATTAGAGGAATACAAATTAGGATATTTAAAATTTTGTTTCTATTTACATGAAAAGACATGAAACGAAAATAAACATCTTTCCTTGCAGATTTCAATTATGTCGAAATTATGTTGAAATCAAACTTCATTGATGTGTTATTATTTATTATGGATAAGCTCCTTAATATAAATGAAGTCAAGGATTTTTGTTTCCTTGGCCATAATCGGTATTTTTGTTTACATGATTTTTTAAATTTAATTTCGTTATTTGCATTTCAAGCAGACAATGGAAACAACACTCAACAAGAAGGCCGAATGGTAAGTCTATCATTTTGCATGAATTATTAATATGCTATTAAAAGACAAAATTGTATTCAGATTATCCAAATAGCATTACTTTATTAATCATTGTTTTCTTTAACGAAATAATACATGCATTTCGGGTATAGCGCAGCTTCGGCATGTCAAAATAACTCCGAAATAAATCCAAAGCATTCGATAAATAAAATCATGAATGTCAATGAACAACTTAAATTATAACTAAATCCTACAAATTTAATTGGTCAGGTTAGCGCTTTGAAAAGAAACAAGTGAAATTGTGATTGTTGTATATCATTTTTATTCAAATTTGATTAAAAATGACGATCAGTTGCTGAGGTACTTTGAAAAAGTCCGCATGCTAAAATGCACTGAAACTTGCGTTTTGAAAAAGAAAAAAATACCGCTTGGCCACTTTGCACCCACACTTCATTGTAGATTTATTGAAACTTTGGTGACCAATCTCAAGGTTCGGTCCATTAAAGATAAAGATCAGTTATGGTCATGCGATTGCATTGTGAAAGAAACGTTGTGGAATCGATCAGAAAAGGTTGATCATCTAGCATATAAGTATTGGTGTGTACTGCAAGGTTCTGGAATGATCAAAATGATAAGAAATTATGCCCAGTCTTGGTAAAGTTACTAGCACTGTATACAGAAAGATGTTTATGGGAATACGCGACACGTGCGCAACATCTATCAGGTCCAAATAGATATAATAATTTACCAAATATATCAATTAGTAGGCGGTTTCTCGGCAAAATTTGTATCATCACGTATTAGTCAAAACATATTCTTTCACATGAATGGTAATACTGGAGCTTCCATTTCGTTTTTTGGGGAGGGGGCGTTTCCAAAACTGGCCTTTACCTTTAAATATGATTTTTACGCTGCTTAAAAGCAAGGAAATCTTGTTTGTAGTTTAAAACTTACAATTGAATAATGGTTGGGGGCGAAATATTGTTGTTCGCCCCAGGCGCCGTAATCTCCACTGTGTACAACTGTGTTTTAGGTAGTAAAAAATGCTCTGCCTTTGAATTGCAAGCTACTTGATTATAAACCCACTATAGATATCCAATCATTCATTTGTTATTTGTTATATATTCATATTTAAATAAAAGGCTCAGACACTGTTTAGTGGAAACTTGAAAATAAGATGCAAACCATAGATACATACTCTGAATAATGAAGTGATCAATATGATATTTTGAAATTCACTTGATGTATTTCGCTTTAAATTTTTTTCTAGGTGGACCAGGGAATCTATGCTGAAATAGAACAGGATCACCCGTCTCAACCCTCCAAATCGACTACAAGCGACTACATGGACTTGAAGCCTATTCCTCGCACCGACAATGCCACAACTACAAGCGACTACATGGACTTGAAGCCTATTCCTCGCACCGACAATCCCACAACTACAAGCGACTACATGGACTTGAAGCCTATTCCTCGCATCGACAATGACGATTTCGGCAGTCCTAATGTTACTCGAAAGTGTTCTGAGGCTGTGTATGTGAATAAAGACATTACATATGAAAATGCGCTGCAAAAAGACCCAGACAATGATTATGACAGTCCTAGTTTGACTCCAAAGCAATTTGAGGCTGTGTATGTGAATAAAGACATTACATATGAAAATGCGCTGCAAAACGACCCAGACAATCAAGATCATTTAAGTCCTAGTTCTACTGGAAAGTGTTCTGGTGCTGTGTATGTGAATACAGACGAAAAGGCGCCTGAAAATTATTTCGACGATCCTCAATATATCAATACCATTCCCACAGCACAATAAAATGATGCTAAAATAAACACTACATATATGAACAAGAAACCCATACCCCATATGTCGTCTCTGTAACATATTTTATCCACGATAATGAAGTGTGACTAACCGGGTAAATCAAAGTTGTGTATGCTAACACATAAACAATGCCAACTCAAAAATTATACAAATATTCCGCTTAATTAGAAATAAAGAGTCCTCTGTCAGAAGAAAAAAAGGAAAACTTCCATCGTCACAAGATTTCGGTGGATCAAAGTTGGTAAAGGTCTGCATATATATATGGGTTTATTTCCGTTGTTTCAAAGGAAGAGTTATATTCTTAGATCAATTTCATCATATCAAGAACATAAAGAACAAACTGTAATTAGAAAATATCTGGTGCCCAACTTTATTTTTGATAGTGTACGAGTAGGATTATATCTGGTATATGATTCGTGTCATTTTCTTTCAAACACTATTGTTATGATTCTATCGAATTATATCACACCTCTAAATCTACTGAGTAAACGAGTGAACGAGTATTATACTATTGTTATGATTGTATCGAATTATATCACACCTCTAAATCTACTGTGTAAACGAATGAACGAGTATATTACACTCCATCCTTAAGTTGTAATATCAAAGGAATATTAAGAGAATGCCACATATTTTGTATTTAAATTTCTTCACGTATAATCAGAATTCACTCGAAAGGTTGTAAAAAAAAAAAATCGTCAGATAACGAAAACAAAAAGTTTTGCACTGAACAGGTATTAAATCTCTTTTCATTTGATTCCACCATCACATTGTTATCAATTTCACAATTGATTTTAGACACATTCTGCTAGACATGTAAATGTATGTAGACAAAATTTGAAAAACCGGAACACTTACATATTACAACCTTGAGCTATTGCAATCTTTGCACAAGTCATTTCTTGTCCTGTTTATTGTCACAGTCTTTTACGTCAATTTATTTAACCTGTTTATCCATTTCATTGTATGTAAATGTAATAAGTATTTATATTTATCAAGTGAAAATCTAAATATGAATATTTTCTGGGTTATTACGAAAAAATATATTAACCGATTTAACAAAAATGCACTGTAAGTATTGAATTATATACCTTATATCACATTTTGATTTGGATTTATATGAAACACTTTTGTTACTATAATTTCAATTATAACTTGAGACATTTAGATGAATTTGAAAAACGGACTTTAGTTAACTGAAAATGTATGATAAATGTTTGTTATCACTGCATGGAAATCAGTCTTTGCTGTTATTCGCTATATTGTAACAAAGTTTTGTAAAAACATGACTTTTAAATTATCAACAATTTTATATGATAAGAATTTATGACTCTAACGCATGTTTTATCAAAATAATGCAACAATTTCGTGAACCGGGATGTAGTATGTATGAAACTTTTGTATTTTATATTGCCTTGTAAGATGCCTACGCAATATTGTTTCTTATATCTTATATTATATCGTTTCATCAGATTTTCATTTAAAATTATGCGTACAGTTTATTTCTATTTCTCCCCTCTCTCTTTCTTCCCGATGCTCTCTAATGTAACATAGTAAGTAAATCATAAGAAGACAAATGACATTCAAGTTGTGTCCTATGCTGTCTTTTTACACAAGTATAAATATCATAACGTAACAAATAATAATATTGTTACCTTTTCCCTATTCTAATTATGTAGGTCTATAGATGTAAGGATAATGCTTGCGTCAGTTCCAGTGCCAGCATTATTAGCTGTTATCATGGGAAAGCACACACCATTTCACGTTCGTGCAACTTATTTAACCATAACATGATGCTACGATCCAATTGCTGGAATCGCAACGAACCAAATGTGTTGTTTATGATCTTAGTGAGTTAAGAAGTTTTTATTTGTTGGCGCCTGAAGTATTTTTCCAGTATACAAAGTTGAAACTTGTACATATCTTCAACATTCTGACTGGTACGAATGGTTCCGTATGCGGGTAGGGTCTTGTTCGTTAGACTACAACCGCTAAACGTAGATGGAATAATAACTTATACATGGTAATATGTAGAATCAAAGTAATGCACTGAATAAAATGTTGAAATTCGAACAAGCGGTGATTAGAGTCATATTATATATTTATATTGGAACAGTATTTTCTTTAGATACATGTGTCATTTTAAGCTGGCTTCCGGATTTTCTTATTTCATGTATGGCCTAGGGCGTATTTCGATTACACTTGGAAATTTCATTACAAACAGAAAATTGAAATATGAATGTTGAAAAGTGAAAGAAGGACAGATCTGGTGAGTGAGAGAGATAGAGAAAAGGAGAGAGAGAGAAAAAAAAAACGTGAAAGAGAAAGGAGAAAAAAGGGAGAGATATAAAGATAACTATAAAGGAGAGAGAGAGAGAGAGATAGAGAAGGAGATCGAGAGAGAGGGAGGGGAAGAGAAAGGGAAGAGGAGAGTAGAGTAGAGAAGAGAAGGGAAGAGGCGGACACATTTACCTCTATTTCAAAATTGTGGAGTTTTGACACCTGAATATGATACATTATATCCCATTCCTATAACAAAAAAACAAAAAAATACTTAAGAAAGTCTTTACCCCAGCGTCTGGGGACAGGAATTTATTTTAAGGGCTACATTGATCACATTTTGCCCTTCAAACGGGCAACAATAATATGTTTCATTCTATGCTACATTTTTCTAATAAAAAGCAATGTCTCTAAAAACAGTATACATGTGAAGTAGGGCTTTCGTCGACAATTAAAAAGAAAAACCCCATTGTGATCGATTTTTGTTTTCTTTTATACATCTAAACGTGATGCTAAGTTATGAAATGTTCTGGCGTCATAA
This sequence comes from Strongylocentrotus droebachiensis, assembly GCA_035222895.1. Classification (NCBI taxonomy): domain Eukaryota; kingdom Metazoa; phylum Echinodermata; class Echinoidea; order Camarodonta; family Strongylocentrotidae; genus Strongylocentrotus; species Strongylocentrotus droebachiensis. The sequence goes on along the minus strand of JAVYIG010002486.1, from coordinate 128,378 downwards.
ACAATGCGGTCATATAAAAAAGACGGACACATTGTGTGCATAAATATTTGCTCTTTCTTTTCATGCACCAGGAACATTTTATTTAAAGCTCTGCCTCTGAATCAAAAGTTCCTGAGCCAACCCCCCCCCCCAAAAAAAAAAGGGGGGGGGGGAGAGGGGGGGGGGGGGGGGGGTTTGTCATAGTGATTAAAAAAATGTTTCTCGATCAAAGATGATTGTAAGAAATTGCTATTTTCAACGATCAACTTAAAAAAGAATATGTATTCGTAATTCAGGCTTTGGATATGTAGATACATAGAATAATACGTGGTATCACATTAAAATATTGAAAAATCAAGGAATGTAAAAACTATAATATCAAGTTTATATCAATTACACAAATAACTTTACTTTCTCTGCTTGAAACAAAGGTTTGTATGATAGGGAAATAACGATAACAGGCGCGTTAATATGAACAATTTCTTAAAGATAGAATTGAACAAATGTATATAAAATTATGTGATATCATCATACAAAGGAACCCTTGTTATCCTTAATACACCCGGCATTTATATCACAATGATAAATTATCATTTAGTTGTTCAGGTTTTGCGAGGAATACTTGTATAGCGCCCATTATACAGTGTGAGTAAAAAAAAACTTTACACCTAGAAAAATGCTAATAATTTTAAGAATCATTTATGAAAAGTAAATTATTATACACTTTATGAAAGAGTGTTTCATCCCAAATCGTTTAGTACCATTTTGGGTGGTATGTGTTCACGCTTGGATAAATAGGAGGCATTGTTTGCGAGAGTGCAAAAATCGACTTGCGCCAAATAATGCTTATGTGATGTTTGAATAAAACAATTGGGATTTCGGTATTAATTCGGTCTTTGCAGATCCAAATAACATCCCTACCAAAATTAATCATGTCACACATATCAAAACACACACAGAGTCACACTCAATAAGTCACACAAACACACGCACATGCTCGCACATACACACACACACACACACACTCGCATAGCAAATTTAGATGTGACAGTTTGGATCGGCCTTCTTGGAAATGGAAGTCTTCTTGGACCCTTCTTCTTTGAACAGACAGTGAATGGGGAGCGCTATCTTAGAATGATAGATGATCAGGTTGTCCCGGCTCTGGATCATTTGGCACGATTTAGGCGTCAGAGAAACGGTCCTTTCAGGCACCTTTGGTGGGCACAAGATGGTGCCCCTGCTCACAGGACAAGGATTGTGATGACCAGGTTGAGAAAACTCTTCGGGAACAGGATCATCGCTCTGAACGAACCTGTGGAGTGGCCACGTCGATCCCCGGACCTAACACCGCTAGATTTTTTCGTCTGGGGTTACCTCAAGTCTCTGGTGTACCAGAGCCCACCTGCGAACCTCAACGACCTACGAGAGAGGATCAGGATTAAGAGCGAAGCACTTGGGAGAGACAGGCGCATGCTTCGTCGAGTGTTTCAGGAGATGCTCCATCGCGCTAGAAAGTGCATCGAAAGGGACGGAGGTCATGTCGAGGAGTAGATGAACGGACAGTTACTTGCTGGTCACAAATGAAGCTTCAAAGGATCCATGATGATAAGCATTTGAATTAACATTATCATCATAATTATGATGATCGTTAACAATTTGAAGATCAAGTAAAAAATAAAGTATTTTACTCCAAATGAACACCATTATCATATGTTTGTGTGTGTGCGCGTGTGTGTGGGTGGGTGTGTTAGTGTGTGTGTTTCATATGTGTGTGTGTGTGTGTGTGTGTGTGTGACTTTGCTACTGAAAAAAGCATCTGCAATGCATCTCATTTCATACATTCAATCAGTGGCGTAGACAGGTTCGTACACCTGGGGGGGATGACTCAGGGGCGGATCTAGCTTTTTGCTAAGGGGGGGGGGGTGACCAAAATAATGACGATGCAGAGCATCGTCCACGAGCCGCGAAGCGGCGAGCCGATTTTTTTTGGGGTGTTTATTTGAACCCCGTAAGTGATGTTTTCCTGGCATCTATTAACACAATGGAGACCATAAAAAGCAGTGCATGATAACGTCTTTTTAAATCAAGTAACAGTTAAATACACAGTTATATCCAGAGTTATCATGTGTTTGGTTAAGTTACCAGATGAGTTGAATTTCTTCTCACAATATTTGCACTTGAAGGGTTTCTCTCCAGCGTGCGTTCTTTTTTCTTTCTTTTTTTCTTTTTTTTCCCTTTTTTCCCTTTTTTTTTTTTTTTTTTTTGGGGCCGCCCAAGGGGGGGGGGGGGGTTTAAACCCCCTAACCCCCCCGTAGATCCGTGCCTGTTTAATCTTGTGGTTATCTTGTGGTTTCCAAACCACAAGATAACCACAAAATACTTGTAAGATTATCTTTTTGTTACCGTGTGAATGCGGCTAATAACAATAAACACAATTACAATAATGATGAGGATTATTATTTATTTATTTTATTTATTATTTATTTATTTATTCGGTTTAAAAACATCAACACGTAAAGTTCAGGAACTCATAATGGTTGATTTACAATGAAATTGAATAGTGTAAACAAAATTGAACCAACACTTAAGAAGAACATATTGTTTCACACACATGAAAATATGGTTACAATACAATATAAAACGGTCGGCTAGATGTGGCTAGACCAAGGCGAGAAATGACAAGGAAATCGAAAAGAAGAGAAATGACTAAAGAGAGAGAGAGAGAGAGAGAGAGAGAAGAAGAAGTGGTGAGAGAGAAAGAGAGGGACAAGAAAGGGGAGGGTAGAAAGAAAAAGAGAGAGGGTAGCGGGAAAGAGAGGGGAGGGGAGATACGGAGGGGAGATTACGGAGGGGAAGTGAGGGGGAGAGAAGGAAGATAGAGGAAGTGAGGAAGAGAGAGGAAGGTAGAAGGAGAGAGAAGAGAGACAGGGAGAGAGTGAGGTATAGAAAGAGAGAGAGGAGAGAGAAGAGAGAGAAGAGAGGGGAGAGAGAAGGGGATAGAAGAGAGAGAGGGAGGAGAGAAAAAGAGAGACATGGAGAGGGAGAGAGAGAGAGAGAGAGAGAGAGATAGAGAGAGAGAGGAGAGTTCTTTAACAGGCAAAATAAGAAACAAGGTAGATAAACGTAGCATTAAAACATTAATACATTTCTTATACACATCTACACAGGAGAATTAGGCGCACCGAAGCGTTAAGAGAAGACAACAATGGATTGGCCTGCAGCGCAACGTCGCGTCCGCTCCGAAGGCCACGGTGCACCTGCACATGATGGTCAACATTTCAGCGTTTTCAAGAAATTCAGTAGCTAGAATGTACAGGCAATTTGGCTGTATTATTATCATCATAATTATTATTATTATTAATATTATAATTGTTATCATTATTATTATTACTATTATTATCATCATTATGACTTATTAAGTAAGCAAATATCATTCCCAAAAACCTGGGGGGGGGGGGGATGATTGTACATGCCATCCCCCCCACCTTGTGAGGTGGGGGGGATGCATCCCCCTCATCCCCCCCGTTGTCTACGCCCCTGCATTCAATTCATTCTCTCACTTTAATACTTTGGCGCAATTCGATTTTTGCACTCTCGCAAACAATACCCCCTGATCATCCAAGCGTGAACACAAACCACCCCATAATGGTACCAAATGATTCAGGATAAAACACTCTTTCATATGATGTATAATACTTCACTGTTCATAAATTATTTTTTAAATTATTAGTAATTTCCTAGGTGTAAAGTTTTTTTTGACTCACACTGTATTGTTTGATCAATTAACACGAACATCATCTTCAAATAAAGTAATATATACAATATACAGGATAAATTAAGGAATCCTCCCTGTGTGGACCCTCACATTCAATTCCGAAAACATGATAGATAGTGCACGGAACCAGGTAACTCTTAATTAAGCATTTAAGCTGTCCAAGATTCATCGCATCAATGTACATATGAGATTTAAATCGAGTTGAACCACCCTAATTCTATTTATTGGAGATTAAATACAATGTTTACTATATTGACAGTTAAAAGTTAAATGCAAAAGATTTGTAAACATTGTAACATGGTAGAAAGCAATTGACAGATAATTCATATGAGTATGATGGGTGTAAGTCATCAATTAAAGTGCGTGCATGTACTTAATAACGCGTGGAATATAATAGTATAAATGCTAAGTTGTTGATTCAAGGCTTTCTAAAAGATAGGTAGTGATACATCGGACATATGAATTCCAGTATTGATATTTAGGAAGAAAATAAAGAAAATGCCAATGGAATTTGAGAAAGAGATCGCTTCAGGAAGGGAGTTTGGTCATTATTACTCAGAGAGAAGGGCTCGCTTCAAAGAAAAAAGAAAACATGAGAATGAAGAGGCTACTCAGTACTGATGCCTCCTAGACATATAAAGGCAAATTATCCCACAGTAGAGGGGACCTACGGGAAGGGGACAAGATCATGGCCTGTGTCCGCGGTTGGAGATGACGAAAGGATAGAGTATCAGGGCGTCGTTTGCTAATAAACATATTCTCTATCCCCGCTTATTATATTCAACGGCTGGCTGATTCGTAGTCCAGGATCTTCCCGGTTCTTTATATTCCCTACACACTTCATTCAAGCCGCCGAAGATGGCGTTATCAACAAGCTCATATTTATGCTCACCAGCCCAGCGTCCTAATTTAATGATCACGCCATCATCGGCTGGTAGCAAGTGGGTAGGGGGAGGTAGCGTTGGGGTGGTGGAGATCAAAATTAAATAGGCCAGATTCTGGACTAGCTGATTCGCTGCTAAATATTTTTTCACGAATTTGGCAAGAAACACCTCTCCTTAAAAAAATCCTGGCTACGCCCTTGGCCATACTCAAGTATAGGCGGGACCAAGGCCTTATACAAGGCAACATTAGCAAACTAAGGTGGATTATTCATGGGCTACAACGACAACGAGCAGTAATTGAATCAACAGGAACATTACAGGAAAGATTAGCACTGATCATAACACCAAGATATTTATGGGAAGATACAGACAAAAACTGTGAGTTCTGCAGGGGTTTGGAGAATATTAGGAATATGTCGCTGTCTCATCACATCCTTAACCTTGGTCTTGGCAGGGGCGGATCCAGGAATTTCTTGCCGGGGGGCACACGGGGGGGGGGGGGGGAAGGTAAGAGGACACTTTTTTTTTCTTCACGTAATTTTTTAATTTGACATTTTGCTCCGTTTGGGGGGGGGGGGGGGTAAGGTCACCTTTTTAGGTCTGGCATATTTTGTTTTGTTTTATTTATTTTTAAATATTTTTTTTTTCGGGGGGGGCGGGGAGGGGGCACGCCCCTGTTTTTCAGTACATTTTGGGCGAATTTAGGGCTGATTTTAACATATTTTTTTTGGCCGGGGGGGGGGGGGTGTGCCCCTGTGCCCCCTCCCCCCTGGATCCGCCTCTGCTTGGATGAGTAATAGGACGAATCATGCAAGTTATGACTATCCATATTTTGAACTGAAAGTTGGGAGAAGGTGGAGAGTGTTGACGAATTGTTACAAATGACAAAAAAGTTTCCTCTTATGATACTTTCATGCAATTACTACCCCCTAGGGCAACCACCCTCTAGGATGACTTCCCCCCGGACAACTACCCCCGGACAACTACCTAAGACAACTACCCCCTATGACAACCATCCTCTAGGACACCTACCCCCCGGACAACTATCCTAGGGGTAATTGTCTGGGGGTAGTTGTCCGGGGGTAGATGTCCTAGGGGGTAGTTGACTGGGAATGGTTATCCGGGGGTGGATGTCCAGGGGGTAGGTCCTCGGGTACGCAGGAAACAGCTTTCCGAGTAGTTAGATATAAAACTATTATAACGGGTCCCCTCCCCTGGCAAAACAGACAGGTAAAAGCCCGTTTATTTTACATTTAACATAAAATATTTTAAAAAGGCCCCTCTCCCCTGGCAAAACTTTTTTTCTTTTTTTGCTCAAGAAGGGAATGGGGTGGGTGTTGAGTAAAACAAGATTACTTCTCATTTACTCACTTTACTTTTAATTCCACTTATAATAACTTTTTCCTCGAAATTGAAAAGATTTCAAGACTTTGTTTGGCTACTTGAAAAGAGTTAAGCCATGAAGTCTTGGCTTCTGTCAAACGTTAACGTCATGGCATAATCATACTGTTTATAATCTTGTCAACTTTTTCCAGTTGTTGAACGGGATAAAAATAGAAATGTTATCCTGATCGTACCATAGCCAGACATTGTAAAATCTCTTTTCCAAGTTCAGCTTTTTATCGCTAAAATGTTCTTATTTCTCATGTTATCAATACCATTGGTTGAGCATCATTTTATATAATGTAAAACCATGCAGTGTTTGATTCATCCCCCTCTACATTTCATTCCACTTAGTTATAACGACATGTTTTCCTCTAGAAATTAAAAAGAGTTCAATACTTTGTTTGGATACTTGTAAAGAGATAAGCCATGAAGTCTCTTTTACTTCGTGAATTATGTTTTGTCACAAACTGAATAACACAGAGGATATACTTCATGGTGTGTACGCACGCACAATGGAACGTCCTTGGAAGCCATGCCAGAAAACAGGCGCCACATAATCAAAAGGGGAAACCCAAAATAATTTAACTCTAAGAATACCAGACAGAATAATGTATGGGATTTACTTGCAGGGTCTGAACAACAGTGCTTTGATGCAGATGAGGGGTTAACATTACAAAATTGTGCATGAAACCACATGAAAATTTTCAATTGATCTTCAATAGACTCGAATTGTGTTTTGCACTTCTCTCAAACAATGTACATATTTTCCTTTCATATTAGAATCATAGAGAATAAAGTACAGTAACCCTGAGGAGGTGCGATAGCTCAGTCGGTAGATCAATGGTCTCGTAATCCGGAGACCCGGGTTCGAAACCAAGGTGATGCGCTAATGCCTTATTGGTAAGGCATTTATCCTCATTATCAGGTCTTTCGGAGACGACCTAAAGCCGTCGATCCTCTGGTTGCTTACAAATAAGCATTTGTATGCTTTCTTAGCAGTCAGGTAAAATAACCACCACCACCCCTATAGTGAGATGCAAAATACGTAATGTAAGCGGGAAATAATCAAGTCCAGAAGGCTGTAATTAGCTGCTTTCATTGGTACTTGACAAAGGGAAAAAACGTGTGTCATTTTGAACAGCTCAACATTCAAAAGTGCTTGCAAAATTAGCAGAGCACAAGTCCCAAATGGATGTATGTAACCGATGTGACCGTTGAAGTAGAAAAAGCTGGCACAGACAATAGGTTGCAACAGGGACAAAATTGTCCATGAATTTAAGAACTTTTCTATTTTATTTTATGTATTGTATGCCTTCAAATTTGTAATCGAGGCTATGCTGTGATTACCTCATATGAAATAAAAGTATCCGAATTGAAATATGCTGACTCCATGGCCGCCAGAAGCCTGGGTGCAGATATCTAATTATAATGATAACATACCCATGTTCAGTCAACTAAGGAATATCTTTCTTTCAATGTAATCTATATCGACGTATCTCCCTAAAGTGGTAGAAAATATACGATGGCACCTGAAAGGAAAGTCTTTTACGGGTTAGGCTATTTCATGACCCATGTGTAAACAAGAAATGTGTGTATGAGTTTTGCTGAAGTTTGGAATCTTTCCACTTAATACAAAGCCCCAAACGTTTTTGGTATCCTTTTCATCTGAGGAGGGGGAGGGGGATTGATCCCTTCTTTAAATTGTATTTAAACAATTCTGTGTAACAGTGGCTGCCTGACATACATTTTGGAGCCAGAGTGCTGTAAAAGAAAGTCACCCTAACCTTACCCCCCCCCCTGCCAAGCACACATACATACACACGTATGGGTAGCCTTTCATCGATGTTGAAAATAGACCTACAATATGTTAACCTTTATCTTGGTTTCTGCAAACGTTAACCTAGTCCACTTTTTCTTGGAATTTTATTTCAACATTTCTGTTTAACAGTGGCTGCCTGACATACATTTTAGAGCCAGAGTGCTTAAAAAAAGTCACCCTTACCTTACCCCCCCCCCTGCCAAGCACACTTACATACACACGTATGGGCAGCCTTCCATCGATGTTGAAAATAGCCTATAATATGATAACCTTTATCTTGGTTTCTGCCAACGTTAATGTCATGTCATAATCATACTGTCTATAACCTGGTCATCTTTTTATAATTGTTGAACGGGATAAAACGCCAAAAATGTTATCCTGATCGTACCATACCCAGACATTGTAAAATCTCTTTTCCAAGTTCAGCTTTTTATCGCTAAAATGTTCTTATTTCTCATGTTATCAATACCATTGGTTGAGCATCATTTTATATAATGTAAAACCATGCAGTGTTTGATTCATCCCCCTCTACATTTCATTCCACTTAGTTATAACGACATGTTTTCCTCTAGAAATTAAAAAGAGTTCAATACTTTGTTTGGATACTTGTAAAGAGATAAGCCATGAAGTCTCTTTTACTTCGTGAATTATGTTTTGTCACAAACTGAATAACACAGAGGATATACTTCATGGTGTGTACGCACGCACAATGGAACGTCCTTGGAAGCCATGCCAGAAAACAGGCGCCACATAATCAAAAGGGGAAACCCAAAATAATTTAACTCTAAGAATACCAGACAGAATAATGTATGGGATTTACTTGCAGGGTCTGAACAACAGTGCTTTGATGCAGATGAGGGGTTAACATTACAAAATTGTGCATGAAACCACATGAAAATTTTCAATTGATCTTCAATAGACTCGAATTGTGTTTTGCACTTCTCTCAAACAATGTACATATTTTCCTTTCATATTAGAATCATAGAGAATAAAGTACAGTAACCCTGAGGAGGTGCGATAGCTCAGTCGGTAGATCAATGGTCTCGTAATCCGGAGACCCGGGTTCGAAACCAAGGTGATGCGCTAATGCCTTATTGGTAAGGCATTTATCCTCATTATCAGGTCTTTCGGAGACGACCTAAAGCCGTCGATCCTCTGGTTGCTTACAAATAAGCATTTGTATGCTTTCTTAGCAGTCAGGTAAAATAACCACCACCACCCCTATAGTGAGATGCAAAATACGTAATGTAAGCGGGAAATAATCAAGTCCAGAAGGCTGTAATTAGCTGCTTTCATTGGTACTTGACAAAGGGAAAAAACGTGTGTCATTTTGAACAGCTCAACATTCAAAAGTGCTTGCAAAATTAGCAGAGCACAAGTCCCAAATGGATGTATGTAACCGATGTGACCGTTGAAGTAGAAAAAGCTGGCACAGACAATAGGTTGCAACAGGGACAAAATTGTCCATGAATTTAAGAACTTTTCTATTTTATTTTATGTATTGTATGCCTTCAAATTTGTAATCGAGGCTATGCTGTGATTACCTCATATGAAATAAAAGTATCCGAATTGAAATATGCTGACTCCATGGCCGCCAGAAGCCTGGGTGCAGATATCTAATTATAATGATAACATACCCATGTTCAGTCAACTAAGGAATATCTTTCTTTCAATGTAATCTATATCGACGTATCTCCCTAAAGTGGTAGAAAATATACGATGGCACCTGAAAGGAAAGTCTTTTACGGGTTAGGCTATTTCATGACCCATGTGTAAACAAGAAATGTGTGTATGAGTTTTGCTGAAGTTTGGAATCTTTCCACTTAATACAAAGCCCCAAACGTTTTTGGTATCCTTTTCATCTGAGGAGGGGGAGGGGGATTGATCCCTTCTTTAAATTGTATTTAAACAATTCTGTGTAACAGTGGCTGCCTGACATACATTTTGGAGCCAGAGTGCTGTAAAAGAAAGTCACCCTAACCTTACCCCCCCCCCCCTGCCAAGCACACATACATACACACGTATGGGTAGCCTTTCATCGATGTTGAAAATAGACCTACAATATGTTAACCTTTATCTTGGTTTCTGCAAACGTTAACCTAGTCCACTTTTTCTTGGAATTTTATTTCAACATTTCTGTTTAACAGTGGCTGCCTGACATACATTTTAGAGCCAGAGTGCTTAAAAAAAAGTCACCCTTACCTTACCCCCCCCCCCCTGCCAAGCACACTTACATACACACGTATGGGCAGCCTTCCATCGATGTTGAAAATAGCCTATAATATGATAACCTTTATCTTGGTTTCTGCCAACGTTAATGTCATGTCATAATCATACTGTCTATAACCTGGTCATCTTTTTATAATTGTTGAACGGGATAAAACGCCAAAAATGTTATCCTGATCGTACCATACCCAGACATTGTAAAATCTCTTTTCAAAGTTCAGCTGTTTATCGCTCAAATGTTCTTATTTCTAATGATATCTATACCTTTGGTTGAGCATAATTTTATAGAAAGAACAAACATCCTGGGTTTGATCCATCCCCCTCTACTTTTCATTCCACTTACAACGATTTGTTTTTCTTCTCGAAATTAAAAAGAGTTCAATACTTTGTTTGCCTACTTGTAAAGAGATAAGCCATGAAGTCTCTTTTACTTCGTGTATTATATTTCGTCACAATGCGGTTAACATAGAGGATATAATTCATGGAGTGTGCACACGCACAATGGAACGCCCTTCAGTAATAAAGCGATGCCAGAAAACAGGCGCCACATAATCGAAAGGGGAATCCCAAAAGAATTTAACTCTAAGAATACCAGGCAGAATAATGTATGGGATTTACTTGCAGGGTCTGAACAACATTGCTTTGATGGCACAGTATGGGTTAATATTACAGAATTGTGCATGAAACCACATGAAAAAAAAAATCATTTGGTCTACAATAGACTCGAATTGCGTTTTGCATTCCTTCCTAACAATGTACATATTTTCCTTTCATATTGGAATCATAGATAAATAATAGATAATAAAGTACAGTGACCCTTTGGTAAGAAGCAAAATACGTCATGTAAGCAGGAAATAATCAAGCCCAGAAGGCTGTAAGCTGCTTTCATTAGTACGTGACAAAGGGAAAAGACGTATGTGATTTTGAACAGGTCAAAATTTAAAAGTACTTGCAAAATTAGCAGAGCACAAGTCTTTCCCAAATGAATGTATGTAATCATTGAAGTAGAAGATGATTGCAAAGGCAATATGTTGCAACGGGTGGGGGGTGGGGGGGGGGGGGGTGGTGGGGGGATGTCTCCTGAATTTACGAACTTGTCTATTATATTTTATTTATTGTATGCCTTCAAATTCAATGCTTTGATTACATCATATGAAATGTAAGTAACCAAATTAAATTGTGCTGCTCCATGGCCGCCAGAAGCCTGGGTGAATATATTGAGTTTTTATGATAAAATGTACATGTTCAGTCAACTAAGAAATATCTTTCTTCCGATATAATCCATATCATCGTTTCTCCCTAAAGTGGGAGAAAAATATACAATTGCACCTAAAGGAAAGTGTTTAACGGGTCAGGCTATTTCATGACCCATGTGTAAACAAGAAATGTGTGCATGAGCTTTGCTGAAGGTGGGAATCTTTCCTTTTAAAGGTAATATGTCCCATTTGCAGGCCAAACAAATGAAAAGGTTAACTTCCAACGGCATTTGAAAGACAATACTAATTTAGAACTTCCTTAAAAGAAAAGGGGGGCTAGAAAATGTCTTTAGGTGGGAAAATAACGACTGTTAGTTGTCGAATCGACTTAGGAGCTATAGAGCCAGTAAGTAATCGTCTGATTTTCAGACAATTGTACCGAATAGTCATACGTTTTATGCTGCGCACAGATTCAATCAGTTAAATTTTGGCCATTACAAGAAGTGTGTTATTGATGTAGACAAATGCTCATGTACCCTTTACAGCTCATTTTATGAATGTTATTACCTAAGAAGAAAAAAAGCCAGCCAATCACTCAATAGTGTCTGACAGTGAGGTCTAGCAAGTAAACGGGTTTCCTTGATTAATTTGAATATTAGGACACTGCTAACGTATACATTTCACAGATACGACATACATGATACATTCATAATTCCTGCAAAGTTCTACAGAATTTGATGTTGGCTGCAAAAGGGACATAGTATCTTTAATTCAAAGTCCCAAACGTTTTTGTATCCTTTTCGTCCAAGGAGGGGGAGGGGGGGGGGGGCGTGATCCCTTCTTGGAATTTTATTTCAACATTTCTGTTTAACAGTGGCTGCCTGACATACATTTTGGAACTAGAGTGCTTTAAAAAAAAAGTCACCCTTACCTTACCCCCTGCCAAGCACACTTACATACACACGTATGGGCAGCCTTTCATCGTCGTTGAATATAGACCTATAATATGTTAACCTTTATCTTGGTTTCTGCAAACGTTAACCTGGTCCACTTTTTCTTGGAATTTTATTTCAACATTTCTGTTTAACAGTGGCTGCCTGACATACATTTTAGAGCCAGAGTGCTTAAAAAAAAAGTCACCCTTACCTTACCCCCCTGCCAAGCACACTTACATACACACGTATGGCAGCCTTCCATCGATGTTGAAAATAGCCTATAATATGATAACCTTTATCTTGGTTTCTGCAAACGTTAATGTCATGTCATAATCATCCTGGCTATAACCTGGTCATTTGTTTCCTAATTCTTGAACGGGATAAAAAGCCAGACATTTTATTCTTATCGTACCATACCCAGACATTGAAAAATCTCTTTTCCAAGTTCAGCTTTTTATCGCTTAAATGTTCTGATTTCTAATGTAATCTATACCTTTTGGTTGAGCAAAATTTCAAAGAAAGTAAAACCATCCAGTGTTTGATTCATCCCCCTTTACTTTTCATTCCACTTATAACGACATTTTTTCTTTTCTTCTTCTGGAAATGAAAAAGAGTTCAATACTTTGTTTGCCTACTTGTAAAGAGTATAAGCAATGAAGTCTATTTTACTTCGTGAATTATGTTTTGTCACAAACTGAATAACACAGAGGATATAATTCATGGAGTGTACACACGCACAATGGTAGGCCCTTCAATATCGAAGCGATACCAGAAAACAGGCGCCACATATTCAAAAGAGGAATTCCAAAAGAATTTAACTCTTAGAATACCAGGCAGAATAATGTATGGGATTTACTTGCAGGGTCTGAACAACAGTGCTTTAATGGCACAGTATGGGTTATCACTATACAGAATTGTGCATGGAACCACATGAGAAAAAAAATCAATTGATCTGCAATAGACTCGAATTGTGTTTTGCACTTCTCCCAAACAATGTACATATTTTCCTTTCATATTAGAATCATAGAGAATCAAGTACAGTAACCCTGAGTAGGCGCGATAGTTCAGTTGGTAGATCAATGGTCTCGTAATCTGGCGACCCGGGTTCGAAACCAAGGTGATGCGCTAATGCCTTATTGGTAAGGCATTTATCATCATTACCAGGTCTTTCGGAGAGGACCTGAAGCCGTCGGTCCTGTGGTTGCTTACAAGCAAGCATTTGTATGTTTTCTAAGCAGTCAGGTAAAATAACCACCACAACTATAGTGAGATGCAAAATACGTCATGTAAGCGGGAAATATTGAAGTCCAGAAGGCTGTGAGCTGTTTTTATTGGTACTTGACAAAGGGAAAAGACGTGTGTCATTTTAAACAGGTCAAAATTCAACAGTACTTACGAAATTAGCAGAGCACAAGTCTTTCGCAAATGAATGTATGTAACCGATCTGACCATTGAAGTAGAAGAAGCTTGCTAAAGGCAATAGTTTGCAACGGAGGGGGGGGGGGGGGGGGGGGGGGGGGAGAGAATCGTTCCTGAATTTAAGAACTTGTCTTTTATATTACTGTGATTACCTCGTATGATATTTAAGTATCCGAATTGAATTATGCTGCTCCATGGTCGCCAGAAGCCTGGGTGCAGATATCTAATAATTATGATAAAATAATCATGTTCGGTCAAGTAAGGAATATCTTACCTCCAATGTAATTTACATCATCGTGTCTCCTCTCCCCCAACGTGGTAGAACAATATACAATGGCTCCTAAAAGCTGAGTTTTTTTATGGGTTAGGCTATTTCATGACCCATGTGTAAACAAGAAATATGTGTATGAGTTTTTGCTTCGTGGGAATCTTTCAACTTTAAATAATACTTAGTCCCAAACATTGATGTTTCCTTTCTGTCCGAGGGGGGGGGGGAATGATTCCTTCTTGGAATTATATTTAAACAATTCCGTATTACAGTGGCTGCCTGACATACATTTGGGAGCCAGAGGGCTTTAAAAAAAGTCACCCTCACCTTCCCCTCCCCTCCCCCACCACGCACACATACACACACACGTTTTTTTATCGCATAAATGTTCTTATTTCCAATTTTATCTATACCTTTGATTGAGCATCATTTTATAGAAAATAAAACCATCTAGTGTTTGATCCATCCCCCTCTATTTTTCATTCCACTTATAATGACATTTCTTTTCTTCTCGAAATTGGAAAGAGTTCAATACTTTGTTTGCCTACTTGTAGAGAGATAAATCATGATGTCTCTTTTACTTCGTGAATCATATTTTGTCACAAACTGAATAACACCAAGGATATCATTCATGGAGTGTACACACACACAATGGTAGGCCCTTCAATGTCGAAGCGATGCCAGAAAACAGGCGCCACATAATCAAAAGGGGAATCCCAAAAGAACTTAACTCTAAGAATACCAGGCACAATAATATATCGGATTTACTTGCATGGTCTGAACAACAGTGCTTCAATGGCACGGTATGGGTTATCATTACAGAATTGTGCATGGAACCACATGAAAAAAAGTAAATTGATCTACAATAGACTCGAACTGTGTTTTGCACTTCTCCCAAACAAAATACATATTTTCCTTTGATATTGGAATTATAGATAATTAAGTACAGCAACCCTTTGATGGGACGGAAAATACGTCATGTAAGCGAGAAATAATCAAGCCCAGAAGGCTGTAAGCTGCTTTCAATAGGGACTTTTAGATTTGCCGAACGACAACATGGATTGCTACGATCGACGTCCTTTTAATGCACTGCCTTGAATGGACGTCACACGTATCAGTCCACGCAAATCTTGAAGTCCCTATTGGTACTTGACAAAGAGAAAAGACGTGTGTCATTTTGAACAGGTCAAAATCCAAATATACTTTCAAAATTCCTTATTTACTACAGAACTTAGCTGTGGGCACCAGTCTTTCCCAAATTACTGTATGTAACCGGTGTGACCATTAAAGTAGAAGAAGCTGGCTTAGGCTATAGTTTGCAATGGGAAAAAAATTGTCCATAAATTTACGAACTTGTCTATTACGTTTTATGTATTGTTTGCATTCAAATTTGTAATCGAGGCTATGAAGTGATTACCTCATATGAAATTTATGTATCAGAATTGAATTATGCTGCTCCATGGTCGCTAGAAGCCTGCGTGCAGAATTTTAGTTTTTATGTTAAAATGCACATGTTCAGTCAACCTAAAGAATATCTTTCTTCCAATGTAATCCATATCATCGTTTCTCCCTAAAGTGGTAGAAAAATATACAATGACACCTAAAAGGAAAGAGTTTTAACCCTAATAAGGCCGGGGGGGGGGGCCATTATGGCCCCCTCTTCACGATTTTTCCGATTGCTCGAGAACGCATATGGATGGCGCCTCGCCGCTCGCTGACTTTTTTCTTTTGAGTCTTGCGCAACTTTTAAAAGAATTTTTTTGAAAATCGGACCTACGGTTACAAGGTCACGTGACCTTTTGTCTTTGCATGTCAGCCCGTAAATCGCTTTTCGTGATTTGTGTACAAAACATATGGAAAAGTCATTTTTCCTAAAAACAGATCAAACATGGGTTATTGGGTCTTGTTTGAAGTTTAGGTGGTTGTTTTTGGAGTTTAAATAGTTAAATTCTAGTAAGAAATGAAATAAGACAATAAAAACAATGAAATACATAAGTTAAAAAAACAATGAAATACATAAGAAATTATCAAAACAAGGGATAACATAAGGAATAAGCTAGCTCTTCCAAATGTTCTTGTCTTATTATTATTCAGAATGGTCTAATGAATATATGTAGTGAAAAAGAATGCTTAAATATGAATAATAAATGATTTATGAGTAAAAATGTGATTTTTATGACTTTATTTGCATAAATTACCATAAATATGCAAATGAGTAGATTTTTCTAAAAATTGAAATTATCATATTATTCTATACACTTCACTTGACATGCGTGCAAATTTTCGCGGCGATCGGCCGCTTCGCGGCCGATATCTTAAGGGGGGGGGGGCGGGGCCATAATGCCCCCCGGCCGTACTAAGACCTCAAATAGCCCGGCCTTTTTAGGGTTAAGGGTCAGGGTATTTCATGACCCATGAGTAAACAAGAAATGCGTGTATGAGTTTTGCTGAAGGTGGGAATCTTTCCACTTAATATAAAGTCCTAAACATTTGTATTTCCTTTCCGTCCGGAGGGGGGGGGGGGGGGGGTTGATCCCTTGTCGGATTTATAGTTTATATAATTCTTTCCTTACTTCTCCATTCAATGTTGAATATACATCCCGGTAAACATTAACACAAATTCAAATGTACCTCAATCCAACGAAGCGGGTTAACGTTTTCAGGTTAAAGTGCGGGTTCATAGAAAATCACAAATATGGCAAATAGCGTATTACTAGAAACTGGTAAGCTAACAGATGGCCATCATGCAAGTTTTAGGTCAACTACATATCGGGTGATTTATAAAAATACAAATAAAACAAGCTCCATAGCATCTGGGATATGCGAGAGATTCGCCGCAAAAATAACGATGTTTTAACGCAGTCACAATATGAACCAACCCTGCCCAAGCAGACGACATCCCATAAAGAATGATCATATTTGCAATGCTTTTATTTCTCAAATTATAATGAGTTAAGTGTATATGGATGTGATGGAATTTTACACCATTTAAAAAGGGATATGACCCCCATTCTGATAACTAAATTCTTTTGTTTGTAAATACACAGGATAGGGGTTAATGAACAATCAAAGAAACCACACTTTGAAATTAAAAAACCTCCGGAATGATAGCATGGACGTCATGTGTTCCCTCTTGAAACGCCAAACATGCCGCGGTGTATGCAGCTGAAAATACAATGGCGTCCTTTTTTGTTTACAAGTGACGGATTCCTTTTTTTTTTTTTTTTATATCCTTGCATTTTTAATCAAAATAATACCATGCACGGGGTTTAGAGTGAGGCAATAGATTAAACATTTCGCCTGAGGGTATTGAAGTAAGAGAAATAACTGAAGAAAAGATGACAAAACAGGCA
The DNA here is from genome assembly GCA_035222895.1 of Strongylocentrotus droebachiensis. Taxonomy (NCBI): domain Eukaryota; kingdom Metazoa; phylum Echinodermata; class Echinoidea; order Camarodonta; family Strongylocentrotidae; genus Strongylocentrotus; species Strongylocentrotus droebachiensis. Next base: position 111,138 of record JAVYIG010002486.1, on the reverse strand, counting down.
CTGAAATTGTGTGAGATGTCATGGGACATCGTCTGCTTGTGCACATCATGTTCAACATGTGACGTCACATCTCAGTAGCGACCGGGGAGCTTTTCAGGTGCTATGTCGGGGCTGTATCTAAACGTTTTGTAATTGTTAATAATCATTACTTCGAATGTTTCCAGCATTGGCTTTTGACAACCTTGGCCATTCAAAGTGTCACCTTTGCAATAATGACATTAAAGTTAGTTTTTTAAATCAATGAACCTTCTCTTTAAGCCTTCCAGACGACCTAAGCTGTAACTGAGAATTAATGTCTTACCCAAGGGCCTTCCATAAAGAAGACTTTCTAAAGAATGTATTTTGCTAAGACATGCAATCTCCATGGACTGCATTGCAACGGATAAATACTGTTGACAGGAAATAATTCACCATCCTCATCTTCACCTCCATCACCGTGATCACCATAATCATAATTACCATACCTAGTATCATAATCAGAGTATATATTTTTATTTACATGAGTAATTCAATTATTAAAGGATACGAATCAGCTTCATCCACGAATAGTTAGTATTTTGATTAATTTGTATTGAGAAACGTCAGTAGGGGGCAAATGTATGCTTCTTTATTAGGAATTGCGTCAAAAACATGTAAAACGTTGACTGTTTGTCATTCTTTTGGCAAAACTCTTTCACTCTTTGAACATTTTTCTATGTAGATTCATGTAAATGTATGTCTTTTAAAAAACGAGAAGGAGAGAAGCCTAACGATGGAATATGAATAGCAGATATTTGAATTACGTTGTGTATTTGCGTCACGATTTACTTCACTGCACTGGACTTTGGAACTTATTGAAAACGACAAAAATTACAATTGCCCATTGCGATTATGAATTTGAAAGAAGAAAATTCAGTGTAGTGTTTACTTATGCTTGTAACTTGCAAAATTTAACCGGACTATCTGCTACGAAAGGTTTAGATTATTAATCGAAACATTCCGAAGTCGAGCGTATTGAGAGAAGTAGACGATTACAAGAATCTCTGCCAGATTAGGATGTCTGATAAACCGGTACTACTTCAAGTATGGAGGACATAAATCAACAACTTCATGACGCAGTATCGAGGGGTAAAATCAAAACTGTCAAAAAAGTGCTAAAACAGGGTTCTAATATAAACCAGCAAGACCAAGATGGAAACACACCCTTACACACGGCGGTCCAGTATGGCAAGGAGACCGTCACTGAGTATCTCATAAATCATGGAGCTGATGTGGAGAAGGCGACTCCAGATAAACGAACACCCTTACATCTTGCTGCATCACTCGGACGTCTTAAAGCAACGAAAGTTATACTCAGTCATGGAGCTAATATGGACATAGAAGACAACGACGGCTGCTCTGCATTATACAGCGCTGTAATGAAGGGGCATCTTAATGTAGTAAGATACTTTATCAGTCAGGGTGCACAAGTGAATCAGGGCAACACTAAAGGCCGGACTCCTTTATATATTGCAGCATGGAACGGTAAGCTTGATGTCACCAAATATCTGATCAGCCAAGGAGCTGAAGTGAAAAGGGGAGATAATGAGGGTGCGAGCGCATTAAAAGCTGCTGCTCAGGAGGGTCACCTTGATGTCACCAAATATCTGATCAGTCAAGGAGCTGATGTGAATATGGGAGATAATGAAGGTATGACTGCATTACACCATGCTGCTCAGAAGGGTCATCTTGATGTCACCAAATATTTGATCATTCAAGGAGCTGAGGTGAATAAGGGAGATAACAGAGGTAGGACTGCATTACGCACTGCTGCTTTCAAAGGTTATCTTGATGTCACCAAATATCTCATTAGTCAAGGAGCTGAGGTGAATAAGGGAGATAATATAGGTTGGACTGCATTACGCACTGCTGCTTTCAATGGTCATCTTGATGTCACCAAATATCTCATCATTCAAGGAGCTGAGGTGAATAAGGGAGATAACAGAGGTAGGACTGCATTACGCACTGCTGCTCTCAATGGTCATCTTGATGTGATCAAATATCTCATCAGCCAAGGAGCTGAAGTGAATACGGGAGATGATGAGGGTGTGACTGCAATAGAACTTGCTGCTCAGGAGGGTCATCTTGATGTCACAAAATATTTGATCATTCAAGGAGCTGATGTGAATGAGGGAGCTAATGATGGTAGAACTGCATTACACCTTGCTGTTCAGAAGGGTCATCTTGATGTCACCAAATATCTGATCAGTCAAGGAGCTGAGGTGAATAGGGGAGATAACAGAGGTTGGACTGCATTACACTTTGCAGCTCAGAAGGGTCATCTTGATGTCACCGAATATTTGATCATCCAAGGTGCTGAGGTGAATGAGGGAGATAACGAGGGTGTGACTGCATTACAAGCTGCTGCTTTCAGTGGTCATCTTGATGTCACCGAATATTTGATCAGTCAAGGAGCTGAGGTGAATGAGGGAGATAACGAGGGTGTGACTGCATTACAAGCTGCTGCTTTCAGTGGTCATCTTGATGTCACCGAATATTTGATCAGTCAAGGAGCTGAGGTGAATAGGAGAAATAATGACGGTTGGACGGCATTACGCAATGCTGCTTTCAATGATCATCATGATGTGACCAAATATCTCATCAGTCAAGGAGCTGAAGTGAATACGGGAGGTGATGAGGGTGTGACTGCATTACAAGCTACTGCTCAGGAGGGTCATCTTGATGTCACCGAATATCTGATCAGTCAAGGAGCTGAGGCATATATGGGAGGTGATGATGGTGCGACTGCATTACAAGTTGCTGCTCACGAGGGTCATCTTGATGTCACCAAATATCTGATCAGTCAAGGAGCTGATGTGAATATGGGAGGTGATGATGGTGCAACTGCATTACAAGTTGCTGCTCACGAGGGTCATCTTGATGTCACCATATATCTGATCAGTCAAGGAGCTGAAGTGAAAAGGGGAGATAATGAGGGTGCGACCGCATTAAAAGCTGCTGCTCAGGAGGGTCACCTTGATGTCACCAAATATCTGATCAGTCAAGGAGCTGATGTGAATATGGGAGATAATGGAGGTATGACTGCATTACACCATGCTGCTCAGAAGGGTCATCTTGATGTCACTAAATATTTGATCATTCAAGGAGCTGAGGTGAATAAGGGAGATAACAGAGGTAGGACTGCATTACACAGAGCTGTTTTCAATGGTCATCATAATATGACCAAATATCTCATCAGTCAAGGAGCTGAGGTGAATAGGGAAGACAATGAGGGTGTGACTGCATTATACGCTGCTGCTACCTTTGGCGATCTTGATGTGACCAAATATCTGATTAGTCAAGGAGCTGATGTGAATAAGGGATTTAATGATGGTTGGACTGCATTACACAGTGCTGCTTGCAATGGTCATCATAATATGACCAAATATCTCATCAGTCAAGGAGCTGAGGTGAATAGGGAAGACAATGACGGGAAGACTGCAGTACACCGTGCTGCTTTCAATGGTCATCTTGATGTCACTAAATATTTGATAATTCAAGGAGCTGAGGTGAATAAGGGAGATAACAGAGGTAGGACTGCATTACGCACTGCTGCTTTCAAAGGTTATCTTGATGTGATCAAATATCTCATCAGCCAAGGAGCTGATGTGAATATGGGAGATAATGGAGGTATGACTGCATTACAAGCTGCTGCTTTCAATGGTCATCTTGATGTCACTAAATATTTGATCATTCAAGGAGCTGAGGTGAATAAGGGAGATAACAGAGGTAGGACTGCATTACGCACTGCTGCTCAGAAGGGTCATCTTGATGTCACCGAATATTTGATCATTCAAGGAGCTGATGTGAATGAGGGAGCTAATGATGGTAGAACTGCATTACAAGCTGCTGCTTTCAGTGGTCATCTTGATGTCACCGAATATTTGATCAGTCAAGAAGCTGAGGTGAATAGGAGAAATAATGACGGTTGGACGGCATTACGCAATGCTGCTTTCAATGATCATCATGATGTGACCAAATATCTCATCAGTCAAGGAGCTGAAGTGAATGAGGGAGATAACGAGGGTGTGACTGCATTACAAGCTGCTGCTTTCAGTGGTCATCTTGATGTCACCGAATATTTGATCAGTCAAGGAGCTGAGGTGAATAAGGGAGATAACAGAGGTAGGACTGCATTACGCACTGCTGCTTTCAAAGGTTATCTTGATGTGATCAAATATCTCATCAGCCAAGGAGCTGAAGTGAATACGGGAGATGATGAGGGTGTGACTGCATTACGCACTGCTGCTCTCAATGGTCATCTTGATGTCACAAAATATTTGATCATTCAAGGAGCTGATGTGAATGAGGGAGCTAATGATGGTAGAACTGCATTACAAGCTGCTGCTTTCAGTGGTCATCTTGATGTCACCGAATATTTGATCAGTCAAGGAGCTGAGGTGAATAGGAGAAATAATGACGGTTGGACGGCATTACGCAATGCTGCTTTCAATGATCATCATGATGTGACCAAATATCTCATCAGTCAAGGAGCTGAAGTGAATGAGGGAGATAACGAGGGTGTGACTGCATTACGCACTGCTGCTCTCAATGGTCATCTTGATGTCACAAAATATTTGATCATTCAAGGAGCTGATGTGAATGAGGGAGCTAATGATGGTAGAACTGCATTACACCTTGCTGTTCAGAAGGGTCATCTTGATGTCACCAAATATCTGATCAGTCAAGGAGCTGAGGTGAATAGGGGAGATAACAGAGGTTGGACTGCATTACACTTTGCAGCTCAGAAGGGTCATCTTGATGTCACCGAATATTTGATCATTCAAGGTGCTGAGGTGAATAAGGGAAATAATGACGGTTTGACTGCGTTACACAGTGCTGCTCAGGACGGTCATCTTGATGTCACCAAATATTTGATCATTCAAGGAGCTGAGGTGAATAAGGGAGATAACAGAGGTAGGACTGCATTACGCACTGCTGCTTTCAAAGGTTATCTTGATGTGATCAAATATCTCATCAGCCAAGGAGCTGAAGTGAATACGGGAGATGATGAGGGTGTGACTGCATTACGCACTGCTGCTCTCAATGGTCATCTTGATGTCACAAAATATTTGATCATTCAAGGAGCTGATGTGAATGTGGGAGCTAATGATGGTAGAACTGCATTACACCTTGCTGTTCAGAAGGGTCATCTTGATGTCACCAAATATCTGATCAGTCAAGGAGCTGAGGTGAATAGGGGAGATAACAGAGGTTGGACTGCATTACACTTTGCAGCTCAGAAGGGTCATCTTGATGTCACCGAATATTTGATCATTCAAGGTGCTGGGGTGAATAAGGGAAATAATGACGGTTTGACTGCGTTACACAGTGCTGCTCAGGACGGTCATCTTGATGTCACCAAATATTTGATCATTCAAGGAGCTGAAGTGAATAAGGGAGATAACAGAGATTGGACTGCATTACGCAGTGCTGCTTTCAAAGGTCATCATGATGTGACCAAATATCTCATCAGTCAAGGAGCTGAGGTGAATAGGGAAGACAATGAGGGTGTGACTGCATTATACGCTGCTGCTACCTTTGGCGATCTTGATGTGACCAAATATCTCATCGGTCAAGGAGCTGAGGTGAATAAAGGAGATAGTGAGGATGCGACTGCATTACAGTTTGCTGCTAAGGAGGGTCATCTTGATGTCACCAAATATCTGATCATTCAAGGAGCTGAGGTGAATAAGGGAAATAATGACGGTTTGACTGCGTTACACAGTGCTGCTCAGGACGGTCATCTTGATGTCACCAAATATCTGATCAGTCAAGGAGCTGATGTAAATGTGGGAAATAATGATGGTGTGACTGCATTACACAGTGCTGCTCAGGACGGTCATCTTGATGTCACCGAATATCTGATTAGTCAAGGAGCTGAGGTGAATGAGGGAGATAACGAGGGTGTGACTGCATTACAAGCTGCTGCTTTCAGTGGCCATCTTGATGTCACCGAATATTTGATCAGTCAAGGAGCTGAGGTGAATAGGGGAGATAACAGAGGTTGGACTGCATTACGCAATGCTGCTTCCAATGGCCATCATGATGTGACTAAATATCTCATCGGTCAAGGAGCTGAAGTGAATACGGGAGATGATGAGGGTGTGACTGCAATAGAACTTGCTGCTCAGGAGGGTCATCTTGATGTCACCAAATATCTTATCAGTCAAGGAGCTGAGGTGAATGAGGGAGATAACGAGGGTGCGACTGCATTACAAGCTGCTGCTTTCAGTGGTCATCTTGATGTCACCGAATATTTGATCAGTCAAGGAGCTGAGGTGAATAGGGGAGATAACAGAGGTATGACTGCATTACACAATGCTGCTTTCAATGGTCATCATGATGTGACCAAATATCTCATCGGTCAAGGAGCTGAAGTGAATATAGGAGATAATGAGAATTTGAATGCATTACAAGCTGCTGCTCAGGAGGGTCATCTTGATGTCACCAAATATCTGATCAGTCAAGGAGCTGATGTGAATATGGGAGATAATGAGTGTGTGACTGCATTACAAGCTGCTGCTTTCAATGGTCATCTTGATGTCACCGAATATCTGATCAGTCAAGGAGCTGACGTGAATATGGGAGCTAATGAGGGTGTGACTGCATTACAAGCTGCTGCTTTCAATGGTCATCTTGATGTCTCCGAATATCTGATCAGTCAAGGAGCTGAGGTGAATATGGGAGCTAATGAGGGTGTGACTGCATTACAAGCTGCTGCTAACGAGGGTCATCTTGATGTCATCGAATATCTGATCAGTCAAGGAGCTGAGGTGAATAGGGGAGACAATGACGGGAAGACTGCATTACAAGCTGCTGCTAACGAGGGTCATCTTGATGTCATCGAATATCTGATCAGTCAAGGAGCTGAAGTGAATATGGGAGATAATAAGGGTGTGACTGCATTACAAGCTGATGCTTTCAATGGTCATCTTGATGTCACCGAATATCTGATCAGTCAGGGAGCTGAGGTGAATATGGGAGCTAATGATGGTAGAACTGCATTACACCTTGCTGTTCAGAAGGGTCATCTTGATGTCACCGAATATCTGATCAGTCAAGGAGCTGAGGTGAATATGGGAGATAATGAAGGTATGACTGCATTACAAGCTGCTGCTTTCAATGGTCATCTTGATGTCTCCGAATATCTGATCAGTCAAGGAGCTGAGGTGAATATGGGAGCTAATGAGGGTGTGACTGCATTACAAGCTGCTGCTTTCAGTGGCCATCTTGATGTCACCGAATATTTGATCAGTCAAGGAGCTGAGGTGAATAGGGGAGATAACAGAGGTTGGACTGCATTACGCAATGCTGCTTCCAATGGCCATCATGATGTGACTAAATATCTCATCGGTCAAGGAGCTGAAGTGAATACGGGAGATAATAAGGGTGTGACTGCATTATGCACTGCTGCTTTCAATGGTCATCTTGATGTCACCGAATATCTGATCAGTCAAGGAGCTGATGTGAATATGGGAGATAATGAAGGTATGACTGCATTACAAGCTGCTGCTTTCAATGGTCATCTTGATGTCACCGAATATCTGATCATTCAAGGAGCTGAGGTGAATATGGGAGTTAATAAGGGTGTAACTGCATTACACCTTGCTGTTCAGAAGGGTCATCTTGATGTCACCGAATATCTGATCAGTCAAGGAGCTGAGGTGAATATGGGAGATAATAAGGGTGTTACTGCATTACGCACTGCTGCTTTCAATGGTAATCTTGATGTCACCGAATATCTGATCAGTCAAGGAGATGAGGTGAATAGGGGAGACAATGACGGTCGGACTGCATTACAAGCTGCTGCTAACGAGGGTCATCTTGATGTCACCGAATATCTGATCAGTCAAGGAGCTGAGGTGAATAGGGGAGATAACGACGGGAAGACTGCATTACATCTTGCTGCTCAGGAGGGTCATATTGAGGTCATCAAATTTCTAATCAGCCAAGGAGCCGAGGTGAATAGGGGAGATAATGAGGGTAGGACTTCATTACACAGTGCTGCTTTTAGTGGTCATATTGATGTAACCAAATTTCTCACCAATCAAAGAGCTGAGGCGAAGAAGGGAAATAACGACGGGAAGACTGCACTACACAGTGCTGCTTTTAGTGGTCATATTGTTGTTACCAAATATCTCATCAATCAAGGAGCTGAGGTGAATACTTGTGACAGAAATGGCTACACTCCAATGCACATTGCTGCTTCGAAGGATGACCTCGATATCGTTAAGGTCCTGATTGAGGAAGGAGCCCTAGTTGATGTAAGGGATGCCAATGGACAGACCCCACTCCATCTATCTTCAAAGAAAGGAACTGCCAACTCTTGCGACTTCTTAGCAGAGCATGCAAAGGTGTGTAATATGTCCTTTCTCTACATAGTGAAGAGCCAAGTGTCAAATTACAATTTTGAAAATTTGTAATAATAGATGCAAACATTGCTAAATGGAAATATGTTTCTAGGGTCAGATATGAACACATTCAGATTCCACAAGATGTAGGCTAATAATAAATCAAAGAAGTGTTCTTAATAATTATTTAGCATTTAGAAGCTAGTTGTAACTCCACGTAATGCTGCCAGTGCTCTTTCAGCAAGAATATGCCTATAATCTATAATTCACACACTCTTTTTTGTTTTTATAGATAAATGGAATTCTCGATCACCGTGATGGTGAAGGAATGAATGCCATTCACATCGCCACTCAAAATGGCAACACACCGGTTGTCGAGTCGCTGGTTTCCCATGGAGCTTCCTTGAACATCCAGTCGCACGATGGAAAGACCTGTCTTCATGAAGCCATCATACTTTCTGATCACACGAGCAGAACAGAGCAAACAAAAGCGAAACCCCCACAGGTAAAGACGACTTAAAACTCACCTAGCACGGACAACCGTGGCCCTACCTCCATATATCGACAATTAACACTGGCCCTGTATATGGTGGCATACTTTTGTCATACAACCTTCAGCGGAAAAAGATCTTTTAAAAGTTATATGGTAACACGTTTATCCATTTCAATCCTTCTTTTGTTTTTCTTTCTTTTTTACGACCGAGAGCACAAGAATCAGGGCGGCCATTTTATCAATTAAGATAAACGAAATATTTATCGAAGGTTTTAAGTAGATCAAATCTTGGTAACCTTCCTTGATCTACCCATTGCTTTAATTCAGATCTCAGAAGACTTCAATGGGCAAGAGCTTTTCCGAAAGAAGGCGGCTTTGGTCTTATACATTCTGGAACACGGCGGAAAGATGGACATAAGGGATGTTGAAGGCAAACTACCAATCCACTATGCTACCAAAGAAGTTATCCGACAGATGATATTTTCAAGGTAGGGAAATCTTTGTTCACAAGCTACATATTTTGATGATTAATGGGCCAGCTCGGAGATAATATCTTAGTACGGGTAGATAAAGGTTATTATACCAAATAGAAAATCCCATCGATACGAATGCTGGATATATGTTCACAATTATAGTAATTTTTCATTTATACACCGATGGTTAATTCTATGACAAAGAGGAAAAACAAAATTTATTCATGAAGCACCTCCATCCCTTTGGCAGTGATTATTATAAAATGCTTAGAGTGAGACTTATCCATGTTTGAAAGATATGTGGATATTTAGGGGTCATTTGAACATGAGCTATCTTCTTCGTATACTAACATTGGCATACTGGAAGAAAAATCGTTATTCGCCTGCAGACGATAACGTTTATTTGACCATTGTTATGAATTTGTTATTTGTCGCTGTGCGACTAATTTTTCCGTATAATTGTTGGATGTGTGTCAACGAACGCCCTGTGAGAAGAGGCTAATTTCGGTAAACGTAATGCAAACCTTTTGTTTGACAGCAATTAAGGCAACGGCTAGTCCCCTGGATGTGTCGGTCTCATTTGTCTGCCTAAACATTGCCAAACGAGGCGTTTCTTAGGGGATTTCTCTTGCATCAATTACCATTTCTCAGCTTACCTGTTCCGTTATTAATGAGTAAAAGAAAACATTTTCTATATTCATATTATGACTATAGCTTTTTTTATTTTTTACACGATGTGATTATAAATCGAAGCCATCAATACTACTAATGACTATTTCGTTTTCCTTTAACCCTCAAAATTATAGGTTACCGTCGATAGAGATGATCACAAGATATCGAGGTAATGTAAGATACAGACAGAAAACAACGTTTAATTTAATGTGCATTGTTTCAACTGCTATATATATTACTTATTCAGTCTTCATTTTGCTGTTTAAATGTACGAGTTCATACACAATTATTGCCCTCCAGTGAACTACAAATTCATTGGACATGCACGAATTACATCTTCTCCGTCTCAAACGAGTAAATATATTGCTACTTTTTTGTAATTACTAGCTTTATATCTGCTATTCGATATTCAGTCATTCACTAGTCTCTGAATACAGAGAAACCCTTCATTTCCACCGGTAGTTGGTAATCTCTTGATTCCATCTTTCGTACAGCCGAAGACGCCAAACCCTTGGTTTCGGTGACTGCTCATGTCGGTACTGGAGGAAAGCAGATAGAACTGGCGGACCTTGGTATATCAATGATTATCCCACCAGGAGCTATACAAGGGAGTGGCTCCTGTGAGATAACATTAACCAGTATACAAGATCCCCAAGATCTTCCAAGTATAGACAGTCAAGGAGATGAATCATTGGCCTGTCTTGGGATCAGATGTGAGCCTCTAAACATGATCTTCCACCAGCCTGTTAAGATCAAGGTACCGCACTCAGCCGTCATCGTCAACCCAGATCAAGTGAAGCCTGACATCGTTTGCCGTTCATGGGATTCAGTGAAGGGTACGTCAATGGTTCAGAATGAGAAAATGACCCATTCCTAATACTGTGATGTACGGAAAATTATGTCCCGAGATCTACTTTACTTTGTCATACACAACACTTAAAATTACATTCTTAGCATACGATACCATATTTTATCTACGTTTATTTTCCATGAAACACCAATTGAAAATAAAAACTTATCTAGTTTATCATTCCCCTTCGCTTTAAGTGGTCACTGGGCTGGTAGTTCACCCTCTAGCCTTTAGGTATATAGTTGTCATCCATAACGTAATGATGAACAATCCGCAATGCCTATTTATTTGTGGAGAAAAAAGAAAAAAGAGAAGGAGTGGAGGGGACTTCTGTGCTCTTTAGGATGGTTACTTAAACTTAAAACATTTATTTTTGACAATCAAGGACATCACTGTGGATAGAAGCATTTGGTGTCAGTTGATTAAGGTGTAACGGTTTAATAACATTCCTCTACAATAATTTTTTAATTTTTTTTTATTGACCCCAGATCTACCAAGAACATCAAGGAAAAGATCATCCAGCTCACCCGACGAATCACCATACTGCAAAGTATACACGAGACATTTTGAGCTGTACATTGGTCACTGTGCCGAGTGGTGGGTTCTTATTCCTCTTGAACAGCAGGTGATCCGACACCAACTTATGTGCACTCCATACATCCCAGAAACCGTAGAAAGTGGCAAAGAGATTGAAGTTCATCTTCAAATGCATGCCGATGTTCCTGGCATGGATGCGGTATGTACTTTTAATACGTTTTATTATATAGTAAATTCTTACTTTCCAGTTTTATTAAAACTCTCAAGTACTCCAAATTTTCGGAAGATAATGCGCCTGTTGTTTAAAATCTGACTTTCTGGGGTTATTTTGTTCAAGTATTCACAGCTTGCTTACACCAGATTGTATGGGATTTTTACAAGTGTGATTAAAATTGCTGTACGCCGTTGTAAAATGTATTTAGACATAATGCTGGTAACAAGCTGAAATTTCTTGGATAGCAACAGGATAAAGTACGGAATGACATATTGATGTCCTCAAAAATCATCCATCCGCGGCCTGTTTGTTTTTCCGAAATGCCTTATATATATCTGATATATACTCCCATATTTCTCCAATCCATTTTTTTTAAATTCCATGGAAATTAAATTGAATGGAATCACGATAATGATTGTGAAGGTAGTGTTCTTTAGTGAACCCCAGGTATACCCCAATGCTGTCAAAACGAAAATCCATGAGAACCCGATAAACTTTCCGATTCATCAGGCCTATGTTTTACTCAATTGCTGGTCCTCCCTGCTTTTAAATAGGAAGTTCTACATGATGAGAAGCATCAGTCGTACCGCAAGGCCCATCGTTCGGTCCCGTTTAGCGTTATATCTGATTCAGGAGAAGTTACAGTGGAACGTGATTGTGAGGGGAAGATGCCAGAAACTAAGGTACGAAAATCAGTTTTATCCTTAAAGTGGAAATCCACCCTGATATGAAGTTCAATTTAAGCCTCGGTCACAAATACCATTACGAACTGCTACGAATGCCGTACAAACGATTTTCAGACCATTTCGTAAGATCTTCTTAAGAAGGCCGTACGAAAACAGCGTTCGTAGACCGTTTGTAATTTCGCAGACGGGTCGATGGTCTTGACCAAGATTTTTTTCGACCTCGTACTAAACCCTCTCTTCATAAGGCGGCCTTATGAACGTCGTAAGAACATCATTAGAACCACGCAAGAATCTTCGTACATTTCGTAGGGTCGAGAGACAATTCTAGAAGCTTCAAGTTCTTACGTTCATCGTAAGTAAGGTGTAAGTAAGGTGGGAGCGGTGATTTTCGGTGTAAAAATGTCAGAGGTCAAAATGCCAAGGGTACTATTATTTTCATATTAGCCTGTAATTCTAGGTTTAAATGTCCTGGGTTAAGTGTCCAAGGGGTAATTGTCCTGGTGTAAATTGTCCAGGGAGATAATTGTCCTATGTGTAAATATCTGCAGTGATTGCCCGGAAATTATCTGTCTGGCGTTCTTTTGGCGTGTAAATTCATGCGTCGAGCTCAGCGCATTGGACATTTGCAATTTTGGCCAGTGCGTTGTCGTTCGTTAGGTGTGCGTCATCATTCGTTACTCGTTCGTCGAGCGCGCTGGACCAACGCTATGCATTCGTCGCCATTCGCTGTGTGCGTCGGGATTTTTTTAGCACGCTCAAAAGTGTGCGCGGAGCTCGACGCATGAATGTACACGCCAAAGGGACGCCAGACATGCGCGGAGCGCGCTAGACCAACGCCAGACATACATGGAGCACACGCCCTGTATACGCGCAGCGCTCTAGCAACCGGCTCTGCATTCGGTGTCAGCTCGCTAGCTTCTCCCAAAACCTAACAAAAGTCAGAATCACGACTTTTTCCGATTTTCAATGCGTCGGCCGTGCGCCCCCCATGCGTCCTCTCTGTGTGACCGAGCCTTTATAAAGAAACCATATAATGGTCATTTTCACAGTAAAGGGTGTAACTTTTCTCAAACAGGGTCAAAATTTCAAAATATGTTTTCATAATCATTTCTACTAAAATTAGTACTATAAGTGTCTAAATTATGGATTTTTTGGGGTTCTGGAGCTTAAACTACATGAGAAACCTGGAAAAATAATGAACAACTGTGACAAATATGATAAATTTGAACAAAAACAACATTTTAATTCTATCAACTTAAATGACAACATTTGTTCTCCAAACATAATTCAATTGCAATTTTTCATTTGCTATTCTTATGTACTTAAAGGCTTATAAAGCTTTTTTGGTCAAACTTATTTGGTCTTTAAAAAAACTCAATGCGTTTGTCAAATTCAAGATAAAATATGACTTTGACATTTTATTTTTCAAATTTACCTATCTTCCAAGAGGGGGAGCAAAATACAAATTATTATACAAATACCATTCAGTGAAGGCTAATTACCATGCAAATTCCAAAGAAATCGCATTTCAAATGAGGAAGTTGAAAATTTCTCATGTGTGTGTTTCGGAGGCTTCAGGTTAACAAAATGCCTGTTTCGGAGGCTTCAATCATGTTAACATAAAATGTTGTCCATTACTTAGGTAACATATTAAGAAAAATTCAACTTAAACTGTTAATGATATGTTAAATTACTAATATAACACCTAAAAAATTTGTTTACAGAGTAAAAATACTTGTTAATATAAAGTACGGTACATGTATGTTACAAATTATCATTACAATGAGTTTTTTGTTCAGTACGCAAACATTGCAAAGTCACTTAATAGCATCCATGAGGATTTCAAATCTGTGCTGATACTCAGGGAAATATATTTTCAAGTATGTAATTTCCAAGGAAATCACTTTTCTCATATCAAAGTTGAAACATTCAGGAAACATATACATGGATAGGATCAGTTCAAAGTAGTGTTTCGGAGGCTTCAAACATGTTAACACACTATATTGTCAACTACAAAGGCAATATACAAAGCGAAATTTAACCTTACTTTTGAAGATTCGATAAAATGTTGAACTGAAAGTAAAGTACTTAAAATAATTGTTCACATAGAAACCATTTATGTTAATTCATAGCAATGTATCATTACCCTTCACTTGCGTCTTTGTCATCATTTATTCTTAGTGCAAAGAATTAAATTTCCGCACAGTGGCTTCCACAAACTTGTTTGTTATGTGTTATAACATTTACACTGACATTCATATTTTTGAAACCAATAGCATAGTAAGTATTTACAGGTTTTTGTCCTGGAACACATTTGTGTTCTACTTCTTATTTCAAAGAAATTTATCTGCCAACATGTCCAGTTCTCCTTAAAAATTATAAAGGTAAGCTCTGCCGGCTGGGGTAGGGGTCCTGGTTGGTAGAGTCATCTTCTGTATTACATCTTTTTTAGGCTGATGGGCTTCACAGTCCTCTGTAAATTCATACAGACCATTGCTGTTCCGATGCATGAATTTGACTTTGACATTGTCATCAATCACAGCTTTTACCTAGTAGCAAAATAAGAATATATAGCAAATACAAACTTTCATTAAAACACAGAAAAACAGCTTTCAGAATCCATTTCACTTCCTTGAAATATCTCACAGTCCCTTATTTGATTTCATTCACCATGTTAACTTTGTTCAGTACCACAACATCTGCTCATATATATTTTAGAAAGATCTTATTGTCTATGTATTTATCAAATAAAGAAAGTTGATCCTGTTAAATGTTTTTTTAATAATCCAAGATCTAACATGGGTAATACTTACGAGAGCCATGAAAACCACCCTATTTGTAGTCCTGCTGCAAGATGAAGGTGCATCAAAATATATGGCCACATAATCGCTCTCATTGATCCTGCAATTGGAGAAGAAAATAGGAAATTAGCAGTTTGTACTGCACAGAACAATGTTAATACATATATCTGAGCTTAGACACTGAAAAACAATAATTTTGTTTGTGCATTACATAATAATTTATTATTTATCCATGTGTTGTTTAAGAATTAGTTTGGTAGTCTATACGGGCACCATCACTAAGGATGCTAAATGTGTACATTACACAAACCTTTAAGTACTAATTAATGACAGACTTGTTTTTATCTGTTTTGACCATGGATTTGCAGGAATAACCTGTTCAAAATTGTAATTTGTACGAGGATTTCATTCCTTATTACTGGTTTACCATTGTGCATAGCCATAGACCTGTTTATGTACACACATGTATATCAGGAGTCTAATTTAAACATTTGGTACTGAGGCAAACCTTAAAGGTCAGGTGACATCCAAATATAAGTTGATTCATGTTTATGTGCAGGGCTGCATACAACTCATAATTTGTTATAAATATATTTCATAGATTTTTAAATATTTTACAATAATTTTCTCAGACCTGCTAAGCTCCACCCTAAATAAATGCTCCAGATTTCATTCATCTATCTGTTAATCATTAGTAAGCTAACAAGAGAAATTGTTATGTAGCTTTCTCCAGCTCAGCACATGCTCACAAATACCTCCACATTACCTTTCTTTTCCTGGTGATGCTACACCACTTCTGACATAGCAACTCATATGTTGGTATTTTATGGTCTATTGTAAACAGGTGATCAGCTCTGGTTAAGCTATTACATGTATACATACCACTGTCTCTTGTTAGCTCACTAATGATTTACAGATGATGTCACAAGATGAATGAGATTTGGAGCATTTTTCTAGGCTGCACATCAACAGGAATCAAACTATATTTGGATGTCACCAACCTTTAAAACCACAAACATTGAGTATGATAAAGGTACATGTACATGTACAATGTACAATACAGATCGTAACTAGGCCTTACTATATTTTTAGTGACAAATCTAAACTTCAAAAACTTTCACACATCAGTTCCATTACAATGACCCATTAAAAAAAAAGGTACAAGTTAAGTAATTTAAGGACAAATTATACAGTTCTTACCTCTATATTCTTGTGGATAACAGTAAGGAAATGAGAGAAGTGTCTGTAGTGTTCATGCCTGTCTGGAAGAGATGCTATCTAGTATCAGATGTTGCTAGCAGATGTTGCTAGCACATGTTGCTGTAACCTTGTCAATATCTTCATGATCTTCATGGTCTATTGCCGCGGCACTAATGTCCTTTGGCAAGACACTAATCTACATTTGCCACACTCGACTCAGGTGAGGTAAATTGGTACCTGGCAGGAATTAATTCCTTGAAATGCTTAAGCGTCGTAATGGAAGCCATGCTAAAGCCGGGGTAATAATTTCCAAATTTGGAAGCGCATAGAGACGTTCAATATGTGCTACACAAGAACCAAATATTATTATTATTATTCCATTGTCTTAAAAGGGGTTGTACACACTGCTTCCCTAACATTTCTGGAGGGTTCTTTGCCCACCAAATTTCTCTCCTACTGTTACAAATGGTCTTTGGATGGCATGGCCTATGCCATTTGATCCTAAGGGGTTGGCAAAGACCATGATACATGTTGTTAACACTAAATGAAGCCTCCGAAACAAATTGGATAAATATTATGGATGTCTTATAATTTGGGAAAATATAGTGATTCATTTTAATACTTTATATATTAAAGTATTCATAAAGCTTGGAAGATTTATATGTATAAACTTTTTTATTATTTGGTGAATGATTCTTACATTATCAAGGTTTGAAACAGGTGAATACTCCTAGTACTGGTGTAAAATTTCTTTCTGAAATACTGACTATTTGTAAATCATTAAAAAAATAAAAAGCCAATAACATCTAACACATTCCTGTACTTTAATAGACCAAAACCAAACATTCAATAGGAAAACTGTAAACAATCCCCTATCTATAAAACCACAATAGCCAAAAATATGGTGTTAACTACAGTTTGAAGCCTCCGAAACAAGTTTTTTGGGTTATTAGTAAGTCTTGAACAAAATTTACTGGATATCTATTTACTTTCAACTTCAAGGGAGCCAGCACATCCTAACCTATGATTGCCATGCAGATTTAACATGAAACACATCGGTCTAGGTATTTAAAAAATGAAAATTAATCTTTTTGCTGTTTCGGAGGCTTCAAGTGTTTCGGAGGCTTCAAGTGCTAACGGAAAGTTTGTATCGTCTGTTATTCTTTAACAGTGGGGAATATCTCAGCTATTTTTTGACAAGTGATTTAGGGGTCCTAATGCTACATTTTGATATAATGATTGGATAAGTTCCTATATTAATATTTGTACAAGCTGTCTGAATAGTTTGTTTCGGAGGCTTCAATTCAGCTAACGGAAAAATGGCGCAACTCAGTCAAGCTTTTAAAAAATTCTTACAAGCAACACGATCAGACAAATTTTGTCATTAGTTGGAAGTATAGATATCAAGTGTTATATCAAGAACAAATGAAATGGTGGAAAGCACTTTTCAAACCAGAGCTCTTGCTATGAAGTTTGTTAACTATTGTTAACGGAAAATGAAGTCTCCGAAACGACAAATAACAACTCTCTGATCTCAAAAATAGAGGAGCAGTTACAGTTGAAACTTCTTTCGCACTTTACATTGAGTATCTAACTTCACATTCTGCATAACAAAAACAATCCTCACTGTTCCTGAAAAAAATGCAGGGCTTTACAAAAATGTCTATGTATTTTGTGTACATCAAAAGGGTCACATTTAGGGTACTTATGTGCCTGCCAAAATTTAACGAAGTAATCCCCGAAGAAGTTTATGCTACCCAAGGTAGCACCCAAGTAGGTTACTCATATGCCAAAATATCTTTGAATTCTGTAGCTTTATGAGATCACTAGAGAAAAAAATGTCCAAATTTCAAAGTTACACCCTTTACTGTGAAAATGACCATTTATGGTACCGTGATCGCAAGCATTGGCGAAACAAGGAGAAATGGCGATAAAAAAAGTCAGACACCATCTTACAACCGTTTGCAAAGGCTTACGACTGTTTTTCAAACGCTAAAGGCCCGGTCACACAGAGGGGACGCATGGGGGACGCACGGCCAGCGCATTGAAAATCGGAAAAAGTCGCGAGCCCGACTTTTGTCCGGATTTGGGAGAAGCTAGCAAGCTGACAACGAACGCATAGCGTGTTGCTAGGGCGCTGCGCGTATACAGAGCGTGTGCTCCACGTATGTCTGGCGATGGTCTAGCGCGCTCCGCGCATGTCTGGCGTCCTTTTGGCGTGTACATTGCATGCGTCGAGCTCCGCGAACACTTCTGAGCATGCTCAAAAAATCCGGACGCACACAGCGAATGATGACGAATGCATAGCCTTGGTCCAGCGTTGTCCCAGCGCGCTCGACGAACGGGTAACGCACACCTAGCGAACGACAAGGCACTGGCCAAAATTCCAAATTCCAAATGCGCTGGCCGTGCGTCCCCCATGCGTCCCCTCTGTGTGACTGGGCCTGTCGAATGTTTTGCAACACCCGCATTTTTTTGCGGAAAAATAAATTCGCAAAGAAAAACTGTTTGCGACAATGAAAATTGTTTGCGAACTTCCTTGAAACCTTTGGCAACTTTTTACGAATCCCTGGCGAAATCCCAAATTCGCTACAATCGCAAGTATTGCCGCTCAGTGAGATAAAGAGTATGAATAACAAAAATATAAATAGTAACATAGAATCGCAAACACGGATATCGAACCCCTTTTCTTGTTACTTTTAAGATTAAAAACAAAATTGTTTCTGAATACTCTAATTTTCTCGTCTTTTAGCTGCTCTCTGTAAAGGAAATTCACAACCGAATGAGACATAATGTAGTCCTACAAGTGCCCCCGAGTGAAGACGATACTCCATTCAACGTGATAACCGTCACAATAACACAGTCTGGGAAACAAGGAATGTCTCGATCAATGGCATTCGTCCTTAAATACGAAGGTTTGTCTACAATCTGTAACCCATTCCAGTCTTGCATTAATGAGAGATTGACATTTTTTTTTTTTTTTTTTTTTGACGAGCTTTGCTTTATTATAATGAACGTTATTTTTGTCCACGTTCTTTTTCAAGTGGCAAGTAAATTTTCTTTAACATTCTTAGCTCCGGCTGTTACTTTCATCAAATCGACTTAACAGGAGAGCATTACTCGGGAAAATGAACGAAATTGTCAATTTGGTATAAAGATATACCTGCGCAGGCATATAATGAGATTCTTTTCTTATTACCTTTTAGGAGAGTTTCTTATGAAACAAAGATATTTTGCTCAATTGGGACATACACGCGTTTAAAATTTATTGGTAGACATTACACATTCACTAATATCTATAGTTTTCATTCATTTGAATCGTCTTTGTCTTGACATTTACTTGGGACAATGAATGTTTTTAAAATCATAATGATTTAAATGGTTTTACATTTTCTTTTAAAACTCTCTATCATCGTTTACATGATTGCAGAGGAAATCAAGAGTCCTGAATTCACTCCAGCTATCCGGTAAGCATATCGTTATTATTCTATTCACATTTAAACAAATAATTTAAGTTAAATTAAGGTGCATGACGACACTTTTTCCTCTAAGTTCAAATACAATTTCGTTTAAGATATTAAATCACACGAGGCCTATTGTCTGAAATACAAGGTATTCATATTCTTGCTTTTCTTTTTATACTTTCGTAGGAAATTTTAACGGAATTCGGAAGTTCTTTAACATTTTGTAATGCAACATAATGCAGGAAATCCATAGTAACTAAGATTAAGATACAGTATTACATGTGTTTGTTTTACAGAGAAATCGAAGGAACTTCTCGAAATGATCTCCCTGAGGAAGATGTCCGGAAAATCGCCGAATCGCTTTCGATAGACGACTTTTATGACCTAGGAGTTGCTCTCGGTTTCCACATACAACAATTGGATGCAATAGAGTATAAGAGGCTCAAAGACAGACAAGAGGCCATCTGCGACCTGTTGAGAACATGGAAACAGAGGCAACTACCACACCAGAACCTGAACGAAGTGCTTCTTTCAGTCCTGAAGTCTGCAGAAACAGAGGCAGAAAAGACGAAAATTACAGGTTTTACTGTAACTCATTTAGATTTATCAGCAGATTCTTAATACCAAACATAATGCCTGATGACTCAAAATATATAGTACTAAAGCTGTGTATAGATCTGTACTAATCTCTTGATTTAGTTATACATTGGTCATCAGTAGTGTGGCGCAATATGTTTCAAAATATCTACATTAAAATTTAATTATATTACACTTCTGAGAGATGAAGAAAGGATGGAGACTATTTCCACAAAGATGGCGCTATAGATGAAAAGCGTGATCGCCATCTTACTTAAGATGAGTTTTTGTGATAATTTACGTTCTTTTAAAGAACTGCAACGGACTATCAAAGCAGAAAAACCTAATATAAAGTTATTGGCAAAGGAACCATTAATATTAAAAAATGAAAGCACTGCAATAGACACTTAAATAGAATACAAATTACGATTATAATGATGGTAATAATTAATAATGATAACAACAGCAATAACAATGAATAATTATAATTACATAATTACAATGATGATGATAATAATAAAATTGACAGTAAATATAGTGATATTAGTAGTAAGAGTAATAGTAAGAACCATAGAGTGCTAAGATTTCTTTCTCTTCTAAAACACTTCAGCCAATTATGGAAGGAAGATATTCTGAGGAAAAAAAACTATAAACAAATATATTATTTTACCGAATCATTTGTGATTATGCAGAAGAATCTAATTTTAACTATATATTTTTTCTTTTTAATGCAACAATGACGTACTTTATGTTTGGTCACCGTACTTCAGATATCACTTCGACTGGGTAAGAATTTTATTTGGTCACTAACCCTTACCGTAAATCTAACCTTAAACCTTCCTGCAACCCTAACTGAAAATTGTTACCGTGTGTGTTATATTTTTTAACGAAATAAAACCAGACTAATGTCAAAGCTCCAAAAGTCAGAACACCAAGAAGGGAGAATTCCACCCTGATAATCTGGTATTAATCAAAGCCGAAAAATGAGCGGAACAAATTAGTAAGACCTTGAGCAATATCCGATTTAAATAGGAAAATAATATATCATATAAGTTGTCATCGGTAATACACCAATGAAGAGCTCGGTCCTAAAAGGTACTGCATCCATTTATTTATCAAAATTGATTTGTTTGCATTAATGTTCACATTTCCAGTAGCCGCATACACTATCATTGACACTTCCAAAAAGATGTATTTCCAATTGGAAATACATGGCATTTAAAAGTTAGTTCGGTTCTAAAAGGTACTATATCCATTTATATACATTGCATGTCTTGTCATGTTAATTATTGTGAAGTTGTACCGAACCTCCTGGCACTAAACAATTCAAGTCATGCATTGTAACTTGCATATAGTATGAAGGATTTCGGTTTCAAAAGGTAATCCAGCCACAACAATTTAAAAAACATAAATTCATGCAAAATATTTCTGCAGACTTCTTTCAAGAGTGGTTTTGTTCTTGTATCATACAATAGTATGATCAGCCATTATTCGAGTATCATTCGAAACTGACATTGCTATCTATGATAATCAAAACATCGTGTTTTTCTCAGAATTTGGATTTATGGATGTAGTACCTTTTGGAACCAAACTCTTCCAATAGGCAACACTGTGACGTTTGAAGCCTAATTGCAACATTCTTGAAGCATCCTCAACATTCTGTATAGTTAGTCCTTCTAAATCGCCAATCTACAGATACATGCACATTGTTCTATCAAAAGGGTTTGGTGAGCTTATGTGATTTGTATTTGCAAATACTAAAATAGGGGGAGGCGATTTGAAGAAGAGTTACAAGAGGTATAACGTTAAAATATTTAGGTGACCTTTTTGTGATATGACACTAAAATAACATTTCACACATCTAAACTTACATTGACCCTTTTGTTAATTACGATCAATTATATATTGGTCAAATTAATATAGTAGAAATGTTTTAAGCTTTTTAAAAATACAAAAGAATACAATCGTTAAAAAATGGTATCCGTCCGGACCTCGTGCCAAGCGGATAACGCGTCTAATTGATTTGATTTTCAATCATGCAAGCAATCGAGTTATCCATGACAACAATCCGACTGACTGGATTACAGTTTCTGTCGAAAAGCATTTCACTTACTAAAAGTCAAGATTAGCTTTAATTCTAGTACAATGAACATCATTTCTTCTCAATATGTTTAGTGACATTTCTGACCAAGACTTGCTTAAATTGGCTCGACATATCAAGTGGACGGACTTCATGGAGATTGGCACAAAGCTTGGATTCAGTACGAATAAGCTTGAGAACATCAAACACAAGACATTGCAGAATCGCAAAGACGCTAACATCCAAATGCTCTGCATGTGGAAGGCATCTCAAAGACCAGGTCCTGAAGCGACTAAGACGTTGAAATGCATCTGGCAATCTGTCTCCTTGGCGTCTACGGCTCAGGATACAGGCAATTTTTCTTCTTCATCGTTTATAAATAAATAATAGCTATATATAATTCTTGTATATATTGATTACTATATAATTGGTCATTCAAATGGAGAAACGAACAGACATCTTAACTGAACGTTGTTTTCGATGGTATCATACACTTGAAATGTTTGGTGATAATAAAAATGTTTTTAAAGTTTCAGGTTAAATATATTAGGGCTGATGATGTCGTTCAAAGCAGTCATTTCGATGTGTCAAAACCTTGTCTCGCGAGAATGCGAGAAAGAACGATCTAAGGCGGAGCCCTCGCTACACTCACTAAAACATAGGATATAGGAGAAAACTTCTGTAGTACACAAACAATGTAAAACTAAAGCATTAGCAGTCATGTCTGCTAATAGTTTAATAATTATATGTTTGCCTCTTAGACGAAAGCTTGCCAATGACCTCTCCGGCGCCCTCTCCGGTGACCTCTCCGGCGCCCTCTCCGGTGACCTCTCCGCCAATAAGATCCAAACCAAGCGAGCCTGTAGAGCCTGAAGATATGGATATCATTACAACATCAGATACAGGTGGATAACAGAATAATATTGCATATGATTGGGAAAATGATAGCAGTATATAAATACCCTTTGTATAACACGATTCCAGTGGGCATGAGAAATATAAAAATCAATAAAAAACGATGTCAAATATTAATTTTGAGTTTAGAAAATTGATTTTCATCGTTTGATTTTGATGTAGAGCGATATGCAATTATTGATGACCTTGACCAATGTGGGGGTACACCAAGCACGGAAGAGCTTTGCAGCGTTGCTCTACAAGTGAGAAGTCTGCCATTAGCATGTTCACTTGGGAAAGCCCTTCGTCTAAATGATGACCTCATTATTGGATTCATCGATCTGCCCAGTTCGTCAGTACTTTATAAGATCGCACGACAGCTCGTAGACATTTGGTGGAATGGTTTGAAAGAGGAAGAAAAAGAAGATAGACTTGATGAGATCCTCTCTGAGTTTAACATCCCAGATGTCAAAACAGGTTCGTTAGCATCTAAGGCTGAGTTCAGTCGTAATCGTGTTGATAATGAAATAATAGTTTTACCCCTTAAAAGAAAAGTTTCTAGTTCAAACTTCTCTTTTTGTTTCTTCTTCACATTCCATTTGTTTCATTTATTTGCAATAAATCAATAGGATGTACAGCAGAACCGAGGATTTTCAGAAGGTAAAGATTTGTATAAACATGTATCTACAAATCATGGACATTATTCTGGAATCGTTATTGGTCCTTAAATTTATAACTGTTTTACAGTTATTTCATTATCCTGGACGCTATCAATGTTCTCATTCATCACCATCACTATGCTTTATGTATTAACAAGGATATTTACCTTCACATTGAAATATGCATAATTGTTTTCGTTCAGTGTCCACAGGCCTTGAAGAAATCTCAAAAGCCATTGGATCCAAGACAGACCTTCTAGACTTGTGTCATCGCCTGGATGTTAAACCTTCTGTCGTCTTGAAGATCATGAGCACGCTTGTGACCTTCTCGCCTCGCATAATTGGCCGTAGTGCTCTAAAGATGCTTAAAGAATGGGTACACCAAGGAGGGGCTAGAGAGAGGCTTCTGGAAGTTGCTCAGGCTTTCCGTTTCAACGATGCAGCAGTCAAGATAGCAGAAGGTAATCTCAACTCCACTGCGTTTCACTTTACATTAAAGGGACTTGGTAACATTGTTCACATGAGAGAAAGTGGTGCTAATGTAGTGACGTCGATGCTAGATGTACCATTAAAGATAATCTTAAAGTTTGAGTGAAAACGGACCATTATTAATGATATAAATTGGGAAAAACTGATCTGATCGATTCCTTAATTCTCCCAACTAAATTATTGCAATTTAATTACATTTTAGGTGAATGTTAATCGTCACAACGCAATGAATTGGCACTATATACCATTTCAGACATTTAAGTGTTGAAAGATTTTTAAAAGCCTGTCTCATGTCTTTTTTTCATGGAAAAACGGTTAGGAAATTTCAAAAATGGTTGGGAGAATTTACAGTTAATCACTGTTAGAGATTGTTGCACACTGACACCTCCAAAGAAAACCTTAGATATCTTTGTGGTTTGAGATTTTTTTCAGGATTTTTTGCAGTATAAAGGGTTAGTAGGCCTACAGTAGAATGAATATAATAAGTAACATTTCGTACAAAATTATGGCATTTTTTCATCAACTTTCACCAATGTTACAGAGTCACTTTAAATGGTGGTGCCCTACTTGATTAGTGGAAGAAAAAGAAATGTTTGACAGATTCATTTTGTTTACTTACTATTGACCGACAATCCCCATTCAGAGAAAATCATGAAATAGGCAGGAGCATTTATCACTATTTAACATCTTTCTAAGAAGGAGAAATCATTAGCCGTGTTGCTAGATGAGGAAACACACAATAGAAAGGACATTATCCATTCACCAGTTATCAATCATACCAAAGTAGCGCGGTATACCACTAATTAATTTGTTTGAATTTTGCAGTCATCAACCAGAACTAGAAGCGTGGTGTACCACTAATTAACCTGTTTGAATTTTGGAAGAGCATCTCGGAAATGTTGCCAATGATTTCTATCTTTTAAAACATTGACCATGTATACTTTACTTTATTCAGCATAGTTCTAATAACAATACATTTTGAAAAGCGAGGTAATAACTGTGTTGTACTCGAATTGAATCTTGACTCAAGATGAATGTAACAGTTTTATTCAATCCCCTACAAACATACCTTATTGCACGCTTGTTTCCCAATCGCTTTACACTAAAAGCGCTCAAAAATGACTGCTTTTGGAAATAGCTTCGAACAAAAAATTGGGACTAATATTTTGTATAGATAAACTATTTAGTATTTGATTCATGTTTCACAAGGGGGTCATCGATGAATTGATTCCTTCTCATCCTCCTCAGCCATGAAATGCCAACCAAGCTATATGCCTTTCATCTCGCATGGCATCATTGATCATAGGGGTGGAGAACTGACCTTCGATGAACTTGATATTGCCGTATCTATCCCTGAAGGAGCTATACCTAAAGGGATGAGATCAGTCGTAACTCTTCGTATCCCAACTCATGATACTCCAAGGCTCCCTGTACGGGAGGGTGAGGTAGTCATTACGCCAGTATTAGAAGGTTCTCTGACACAAGAACTGCTCAAGCCTGCCACGGTGGTAATACCACACTGTATTAATCACCGTGAACTTACAGAGGACTCTTCCGTTATCTTGTATACAAGAACTGGACCAGGTACAAACTTATCTTCACATTTTGATTCTGTCCTCTGGAAATAAAAGTAAACATCACCACTTGCAATTTGAATCTTGTGATTTGACAAATGAATAACGGATTTCAAATCACAGATATGATACTCTTTTCGTCATGAGAATCCATTTTTATAATGATGAGCTGGTGAAAATTAATCTTGAATGATTTCTCAATAATAAAGAAAAAGTACGATTATGCCATTTGAATCAACTCGCTAAACGTAACTTGAATCTAGTCAAGTACCAGAACATAAGCTGAGTCGAATTCAATTCCTACTCTACTTATAATAAATATTGTACAAGCCTCTATTATCAGGGAGTAATATAGTTTAATAAATATGTTTAAATCTTTAATCTCATTAATTCAAAGGAATGTTCGGTCGTAGAAACCTGACTCCGCGCACGTCACAAATCTCAAAAGATAAGATCGAGTTTCGTACACGTCATCTTCAAGTCTGGGCACTGTCATCGACTGATCTTCAAGGACTCCAGCTGAGATGTGTAGTCTTCCAACCTCTCTACATCACCCCTGCAGAGAAACCAACTCTACGTGTATACATAATTCATATGTATAGGAACTATATAGAGGTATTTATATATTATATAATCTTAAAAGACGGTGTGTAAGAGGGAAGGAGAGGGGTTAAGAGAGGGGATAGTGGAAGTAAGAAGGTTGGATAAGGAAGGGGCGGAAGGGTGTGTGGATGGAGGTGTTAAATAGAGTAAGGGGAGGGGAGGAATGTGAAGAGAATGAGGCACAGATATAATAGTTCGTAGGGAAGGGGGCAGAATAGAAGGAAGGAAGAGAGAAAAGGCAGTCCCAGTGAGGGGTGTAAAGGCGAGAAAATGACGGGGGCTGGTCGAGGAGCATTGTTCAGGTATAGGTATTCTGTCGAAAATGCACCTATATAGATTTGTAATACACTGTTCGTTTACACGAATATAGGTTGGATACAGATAAAGGTCATTTTCATAACTCTAGTCCAGTAATTACAATGTTTCCATTGTGCCTGCTTTAATCGAATAAATTTGTTCAAATTATAGCTTTGTGTTGAAATACGGGATGAAAAACAAAATAGTCTGGAGTAGAGACAACTCGGCGTAAATATTCATAAATGAATGATACACGCCTATAAAAACTAAAACAACAACACCAACAATTTATCAGAATGTGTTATTTCATGGAACAATACACATTGCAGTATCACGTGTGAAGGGTAAAGGGCAGTACTTAATGCTTTAAAAACTGTATGCTAGATCATGAAATCAATATTTAAGTATCTACTGTGCTTTTTTGAGTAATATTATACATATCTTATATGCGCTTCTTGTATAAGATGGTAAGCGGGAATCTGTACATAATTTGATAATTCATACACGACGTAGAGTTTTGTAATTAGCCTTTCCCGAGGGAGGTCATTGAAATAGGGATTTAGAAAGTTTTGGAACTGCATCACTTTTAATGTCTTGATAGGCCTAACTGCTATTATTGGTGAATATTCAGCTTTAGTGCAGTATTAGTGCATTTAGCTACTTCATTTTGTGGATATTAGAAGATTAATACGGACATGTAAACATATTTTTGGACCGAACTCTTCAATAATAAAACTAGGTATCTGATTGTTTATTGAACATTTTATTTCTGACATGTAATTGTTACGTTAAAACAATTGAAATGAGCTTCACATTTGTGTACATGGTCATTTATATGTTTTTGTTAAGGCCTACAATAGTTGACGTAAATCGTTTGCATAACATTTTATCATTTTGCCATATCCAGATATGAGTTGTATTTTTATATTCCAGGATATAACGAGGAAGGAGAAGAGTTCTTCTGTACCCTACTGCCAAGTCATGAAGGAATTCAGGTTCTCTTTACAGTCAACATCAGTGGACTTAAAGATTGTGTACCACGACGGGGCGAAAAGAAACAAAAGAATGGTAAATATGTGTGAAAGTTATTCCATAAGGTCTTTTAGATAATAGTGGTCGATATGGAATGTTGAAGAAAAAAAAAGTATAGTATCGAAGCTTAATTATATAGCTAGTTTAAAATCCCAGTTATTTCAGAAATCCTGAAACGTATTGAATGTCACTCATTAGCACTGTACCTATATGAGCATCTAGTATTTAGTATTAAGGCAAATAACCCATTTCTCCAGGACACATTCTTTTATTCAGTTCATATGACTCGAATGAATTGCATGATTTTATCGAAATTATGGTACATTATGGTCTTTTGCTGTCAACTTTAATAGAATCTTAATGATTTTTACAGCAACAAAAATTACATGATAATAGGAATTATGAATCACATTGAAGAGCGATACATTGTGTTCTGGAAGCATGAATGTGGAGTCCAGATTTGGAAAGTTATTTCAGTAAAATCAACTGGGATGCAAATAAATAAATAAAGATCTGCAGGGACATGAATCATACATACATAGTAATGGACATGTGGTACTAGTCTAGGAGGGTTTCGTGTAGATAGTATGAAACCGATAGGATGAAAAAATACTACTAGATTGTTTACACACCTAGTAGGAATTGAATGATCAAAACTCGGATCTCATCAAATCAAATATATTAGCTCTCTTACTTTCTTTCCTTCACACAAACTTACCCATATGACCACATAATATACGTGTTAGACTTCCTTAGACTTGGTTCCTCCCATTCCGTCTGTAAATTGGACAGTAACAAAAGTCCTTCATCCTTAGTGGTTCTCTACAAGAGATTTGTTATCATTTCAAAGACTAAGATCGACTTTAAGTTGGAATTACTATGGCAGGCCATTTGTGCCACTGGTTGCTTTCAACATTGGTCTCTCAATTATGATCATTAGATAATATGTTTTCCTTCAATAGTGAACTATCAAAAAGGTAAATTCTGTAGATTTGTGACCACGATTTGTACGTCCCTTGAGAGACCAATGCCATGAATGGCTCGTCATATTTAAGTCCAACTTAAAGTTAATCTAGGTTTTTGTGAAACACCCCCTGCTCAGGTTCAGTGCGTTAGGATCATTCAGAACGTCGTCCATGTTGTTACCAGAAGTCCACGTTTTCTTTCCCAACTTATAGTTTCCAGTCTAGGGAGGTCCTTGGGTGTCTTGTCGATAGCATTCTAAAACTACGCCAAAGACCCACCAGAAGACGCTATATTACTGAATATACGTACTATCATGTTTTTAAAAAATGTTATTGTCATCAGCATTTATTATTATTGTCATCAGCATTTATTATTATTGTCATTATTATTATCATGCTGTTGTTGCTACTGTCATTATCGTTATCATTAATGATTATTATTGATATAATTATAATTATAATTATTCCCCTCTCGAATTCGAACCAAGATGCCAATCAAGAGTATACTAAGTGGAAAGTGCAGCCCTCTGAATTTTGAGCTTCAGTTCTCTCCTGAAGAGAAAGGAAAGAAGAGCGTCCATATCGACATACTTCAAGGGTCAGCAACTCTCGCAGAAAGAGAGGATAAACTTTCAATAGAGGGTAAGCCTATGTTATCAGGAAATAGGATAGTTTGTGTATCTCACTTCATCAAATGTCCCTTGTTAACCCAACAATGTCTCGTTACCTCAAAGACCCAACATAAGTCATTCATGTAGCCAGTTATCTCAAGAACCCTACTTATTATGAATTCTGTAACTTCAATATACAGGTGTTCCTGTGATCAATATGGATTAATATCATCACTTATTATTATGTGCTGCAAAATACAATAAATGCCATGAACACTCCTTCTTAGTTTAGGACTTACAACATAAAGATGTGGGATAGACCGGGGCGGATCTGAAATCTATTTTTAACGAATTCATTTTCTTCTCATATCTCCTGAAATGGTGATATTGCATTTTGTGACATTCATCAAACCTTTGAAAAAGAAATCATTGAGTATGATTACTTTTCTCTCTAAACACATCGTTTATATGAAATACATAGCAACTCCGAGTATAGAAACAATAAACGTCTAAGTAATACATGTATTTTTTTTCTTCTTATTTCGTATGATGCAGATGAACCAGATTATGCATTCGATCCCACAAATTCGTAAGTAAAAGAATATCATCTTCCATAAACGTATCGCTCATTATTCCAATAATAAGTATTAGGTAATAATTTACATACAGGGTAAGTTTAGTAGTATAATAACAATGTCCATAAATATAACAGTTTTTAAACTTTGATTCAGAACTGCGACATAGATCCAAATGATTATACCAGGTATATATCATGCCTAACGCGTAACCCATCAATAGAAACGTATAATTACCTGTAATAAGTAATGGCTACTGGTCGGCAATCAACTCTTGTCAGTCGCTTCTCGGTCTGTAGATGAGGATGGTTTATCAAAGGACAAGAATTCCTGTCAATTTTTCACAAAGGAATGTATTAACCCTCCAGCAACTACTATTTTATTTATTTTAATATGAGTAATAGATGTACATAATGACGAAAATAACTAAATTCGCAGCATTATACATTTCAATATCCTAATCACTGATTTCCCGCCGAATGCTATGAATTTACTTTTCTGCAGGCAGGGGCGATTGCAGTATGTATCCAACAATCTTCTCGAGATCCTGATGGATGTAACCCCTTCACTAAAGGACTTAAAGTCCCTTGGCTACAAACTTGGCGTCTCCTACTCAGCTGTAGACAAATACCTCACCCGCCCAGACTCGTCATGCGATGGTGTCTCAAGATCAGGCTGTGGGGAGATGCTGCGTGACTGGAGACGGACGGTTCGACCTAGTGAGCAGGTAGACGTACTTCATCGAGCATTACAAAATGCTGGGTTAGGCCATACAGCAAAGGTCATCCTACCTGAACGTAAGTACCATACTATACTCTCTGCCCATTTGCGAAACTACAGTGTATAATATTTCCTTGTCGTGTCGCAGAGTTTAGAACAACAAAACATTTTGAAACTCCCTGTTACTTAACCATAGACGAAGGCACAAACAAATGCTTTACACTTTTATTTTTCAGCGAAGCGATCTGGTATGTTCTCAAACTATTTCGAATCCTGCCCCATTGTTGGTAGGTACCTATGTAATGCACAACGGAAGAGGCATATTTGTTGGAAAAACATACTGGCCCTATACATCGTAAGCACACATCAAGAAATATGATGCAACCTGGGACCTTTCATATTTATGACAGTCCAGAGTCATCAATCTACCACAGTGCTCCCACATATACAAATGAATTGGCGCTTTGATTTAATCCTGGGCGCGTTTTTATTGTAAGAACAGCAGCAAATTAAAGAAGGCTTCGTTCTGTTACCGCCCACATTGGCTCGCTCTACATGGTATGTTATGGTATGTGCAGGGGCGTCGCCAAAGGGGGGGGGGGGGGGGGTGTGGGGGGGGGGGGGGGGGGTGCGACACCCCCCCACCTGTCAGGATATTGTCGGTAAAATCGCGCTGCCGTCGGGAAAAAAGAGAAAAGGGGTTGGGACAAAAAGAGAGGAAAAGAAAAGAAAGAAAGGAAAAGAAAGGAAAGAAAGGGAAAAAAAGGAAAGAAAAGAGAAGAAAAAAGAGAAAAAACAAAAAGAGGGAGGAGAGGAAAGAAAGGAAAAGAAAGAAAAAGAAAAAAAAAGAAGAAAAATGAGAAAAGGGAAACAAAAGAAACGGGGGATGAAAGAGAGGAGAAAGGGGAGGGAAGAGCCTGAGAGAGGAGGAGTGGGCGTAAAAGAGAAAGGGGGTTGTTGGGTGGAGTCGTCTCGTCAAGGGAGCAAGAAAGACACGGTTAAATATGTTGCTGTGTCGGGTCAGCTGTGTCGGTATTATTGCTCGATCCTCTTGTACCCTATCAATGCAGAAGTTTGAAATCGGTGAGATGTATATTGTCGGTCGGCCGACAAGATTTTTCTCTACGAAGTGTGGCTTTTTTATCCGCTGTGACGACTTCGAGAGTGACTACAACTTGTATGTTGTCGAAGTTTCGCTTTCCTATAATATCAGCTAAAGAAATCAGAGGTTTAAAATTTTCGGGGCAACTAAATTCAAACAAGGATTAAGATTCAACAACGGTACGACGAAATCGTCTTCATTTCTCCATATTTTGATGAAACGCCAAAAATTCCGCGCTTCGCGCAGGAGGGGAAAACATCATTTAGACGAGTCGAGAACGGTAGAACGAATCGTCTTCTTTCTCTAATAATTTAAGGAAACGTCAAAGTTTCCGCGCTTCGCGCTAAAGGGGGAAACTGAATTCAGACAAATAGGGCTTATTAAGATTCGAAAACGGTACAACGAATAGTCTTCTTTCTCTTATAATTAAATGAAACGTCAAAACTTCCGCGCTTCGCGCGGGAGGGGGAGAACTGAATTCAGATAAGGATTAAGAGTCGAGAACAGTACACCGAATCGTCTGCTTTTTCTCATAATTTGATGAAACGTCAAAGCTTCCGCGCTTTGCGCGGGAGGGGAGAAACTGAATCAGACAAGGATTAAGAGTCGAGCACGGTTCAACGAATCGTCTACTTTCTCTAATAATATAATGAAACGCCAGAGCTTCCGCGCTTCGCGCGTGAAGGGGAAAAAATTCGTTCAGACAAGGATTAACAGTCGAGAATGGTACACTAAATCGTCTTCTTTTCCTAATAATTTAATGAAACGTCAAAACTTCCGCGCTTCGCGCGGGAGGGGGAGAACTGAATTCAGATAAGGATTAAGAGTCGAGAACAGTACACCCAATCGTCTGCTTTTTCTCATAATTTATAATTTAATGAAACTGAATTCAGACAAGGATTAAGAGTCGAGCACGGTTCAACGAATCGTCTACTTTCTCTAATAATTTAATGAAACGTCAAAACTTCTGTGCTTCGCACGGGAGGGGAAGAACTGAATTCAGATAAGGATTAAGAGTCGAGAACAGTTCATCGAATCGTCTACTTTCTCTTATAATTTAACGAAACGCCAAATATTCCGCGCTTCGCGCGGGAGGGGGAAAAATTCGTTCAGAAAAGGATTAACAGTCGAGAACGGTACAATAAATCGTCTTCTTTTCCTAATAGTTTAATGAAACGTCAAAACTTCTGCGCTTCGCGCGGGAGGGGGAGAACTGAATTCAGATAAGGATTAAGAGTCGAGAACAGTCAACGGAATCGTCTGCTTTTTCTCATAATTTAATGAATTTAATGAAACTGAATTTAGACAAGGATTAAGAGTCAAGCACGGTTCAACGAATCGTCTTATTTCTCTAATAATTTAATGAAACGCCAAAGCTTCGGAGAAAAATCCATTCAGACAAGGATTAACAGTCGAGAACGGTACAATAAATCGTCTTCTTTCCCTAATAATTTAACTGAATTCAGATAACGATTAAGAGTCGTAAACAGTACACCGAATCGTCTGCTTTTTCTCATAATTTAATGAAACGTCAAAGCTTTCGCCCTTTGCGCGGGAGGCCTATCACCAACGCGCGCTCTTTAAGTGATTGGCTGCTCACTACCGCCCCTCCCTAAAAACCCTAGCTCCGCGCTTGCATTAAAATATATAGCTATAATGCTGAAGTTAGTTGACGAAATAATTCGCATATTTAAGTCGTGGAAGAAAATGACCATTTGCGCACACGCAAGTACTATAGATAGGGTTAAATTTGATTTAATTTTGTCGGTATTTGGTGGCTAATTTTGTCGGTAATCGTTGGCCTCTGCACCCCCACTGAAAAAGGTCTAGCGACGCCCCTGGGTATGTGATCCCCTAGGATTTTTTTTGGCCAAAATTGATTCTTGTTGTTGTTGCAGTTTTGACTTCAAAAGGGTCCCAATTGGCCAGAAATGATGGGGGTCCTTCACTTCCGGGGGGGGGGGGGAGTCCATATTGGGCGCCAAAATGGCTTATTTAAAGCGCAATAGGGAAATTTGGTGTCTTCGGGAAAATTTGAACCTCATCAATTTTTGATAGCTTGGACCCCAATGAATAAAAAAAAAAAAAATATATATATAAAAAAAAATACCGTATTACACTATATACTCGAATTATTATATTTTATTCGTTCTTTACTTTTAAATGAACTATCCGACTTTGTGGATGTTGTTTCTCCTTCACCAAGTTCACCCTTCCTTTAATTACCACCCTCAATTAAAAGTACCTTCGGAAACTAGATACTCCAATAATTATTGTACTTCCTTTCTTCTTTACTATCTTTTTTTTTGGTGAACCATCATTGAGTAGCACCGCAAACATTCTGATTCTGAAATGTTTTCCTTTCTACCCTTTTGGTTTCTACAAATAAATTATCGATCTTTCTTCTTCTCTATTTATATGTGTATTTCCAGTGAGTAGCGCTTCCAGGAGGCACTTTGAACAGGTTAGACAAGGTTTCGAGTTAAATAAGAAGGCAACCTATCATTGAAATGTCCATCATCATCTCACGACCAGGAAGGGATTCACTTGATTCATTCATTCAGCTCAGAAGCCTATATCTTCAAAAACATAAACAGCAAGTCTGCATGATTTTCAGCCTGAATCTCGAAGTTGTTTTTTCTCTTCCCAAGCCAACGTTATTGAGAGTCATATAGTTAAGCTATATAATTATTATCATAATGGTTACTTTTTAATTATCCTTCATGATTAAGGTAAAATCCGACCTTGATAGTAAACTAATCTTTGAAAAAGCAGAACAATCAGAGAAGCAGACTAGTGGAATTTAGAAGAAAATGTGTTAGTTATGAATATGTGAAAGTTATAATCACTTTATAAATGGGCAATTCCAAGTGGATACAACAAATGCTCTCGAAATCCCCTTATATTTGTGACGAATTTTTTTTTACGAAATTGGACTCAATAATGAAGCCAGATATTAGCGCAGTGGTTACACTTTTTGCAAAAATTTGCATAATTCAACGCTGAATACAAGCGCTGTTTTGGCGCAGAAATTCACAGAGAATTCGAGCATTACTTAGTTTCGTGCAGAAATTCAGCTTGGTATTCGAGCTTTAGTTTTGCGCTCAAATTAATTGGGTATTCGAGCGTCAATTAAGTGCAGGAATTCAGATGGGAATTCGAATACATGGATTTACTTTGTACATAATGTAATATAAGTTAGAATGAAAATAACAAGAGACTTTAGGCATCCCTATCATTCATTGGAAACGATTTAAAAAATAATTTTTGACGAATTCATTATTGAAGGAAAAAAACATTATCTAAATATCTCAATGGTGAGAGCAAACAGCGTCATGAGCTGCCTGCAATGTGTAAGTCCAACTTTTAGTAGATCTTAGTCTTTGTGAAACACTCCACTGTTTCTATAGTTTTTAACAATGACAATGAACATAATGTTATATTCGTAGGTAATATTTCATCTATCATAATGGTATAAATACTGTTTAAAATTATATTACTAGAATATTAATGTATAAAATATTGTAATAAAAGAATGTATTTTCCTCCTCTAGATCGAATGAATACTGTTCTAGTCATTTTGCTACAATATCGTATACATATGATAATAATTACAGAAGATATTTTCTTCAATGTTAGGTTGTATGAATACTGTTTCAGTTCTGTTGCTTCAACGATCATTTACTTGAAATAATATTTGCACACATGTATGTACGGGTGTTATCGTAAGGTTGTATGAATATACTGTGTCAGTTTGGTTACTTGATTACTCGTATATATATATATATATATGATAATATTTACAGAAGACGTTTTCTTTATTGTACGAAGACTGTTTCAGTTCTATTGCTACGACGATAATGCACGTGAGGTACTAAATACAATCACAAAATGTTTCCTCATGAGATGGGTAGAAAACTCTTCGATTTGCATAGCTAGAATAATCATGTTAATAAGACAATAATTACAGACCTTTTTTTTTCTTTACTATAAGGCTATATAACTTGTGTTTCATCTGTATATAAGACTATAATTACAGAAGATATTTTCCTCATTGCAAGGTTTAATGAAGACTATTTGTTTTACGACGATGATCAAATAGGTGATAACTGAAATGAATATTAGCGTTATTATAATGTTGTATGATAATGGCTTTAGATTAAAGGCTACAACCACCATGTATATAAGGTAGCCTATTGATTTCAGAGGATATTTTCTGTATTGCAAGGTTGTTTGAAAATTGTGCTGTTCTGTAGCTACAATGATCATATACATAGAATAATAATTACAGAAGGTATTTTCTTAGTTCTATGAATACCGTTTCAGTTCGGTTGCTACAATAATCGTACAGGTGTATACTTGATATAGTAATCGCAGTATATGCATACATGTTACGATAGAACGATAATTACACAAGGTATTTTCTTAGTTGTATGAATACCGATTCAGTTCTGTTGCTAAAATAATCGTTTATTTGATATAGTAAACGTGGTATATGTATACATGTAACGGTAAGGTTGTATGAATACCATGTGTCAGTCTGGTAATTTGAATAATCGTATATATATGATGATATTTACAGAAGACGTTTTTTTTGGTATGAAGACTGTTTCAGTTCTATTGCTACAACGATCATTAACTTGCGGTACATATTTTCGTTATTGTAAGTTTGTATGAACACTGTTTCAGTCCTGTTGTTACAATAGTCGTATACTTGATAAAGTAATCGTAGTATATTTACATGTGTTATCGTACGGTTGTACAAATACTGCGTCGGTTTGGTTACTTGAATGATCGTATATGGTATAGATAATATTTTTACAGAAGGCGTTTTCTTTATTGTCTGAATAGTGTTTCAGTCCTATTGCTACAATAATAATGTACGTGATGTAATAAGTACAATCAATAATAAAACAATAATCACAGAAGATATTTTCTTCATTGCAAGGTTTTATTAGACTGTTCATTCATTTTACCACAATGATCATGTACATATTAGGTAATAACTGAAATGAATATATGCGTTGTATGAAAATGGTTCTAGTTGTAATAAAGGTAGGTTAATAATTTCAGAGGATATTTTCTGTATTGCAAGGTTGTGTGTAAATATTGTCGTTCTTTTGCTTAAATGATCATATACATAGGATAATAATAACAGAAGATATTTTCTTAGTCGTATGAATACTGTTTCATTTCTATTTCTACAATAATCATATACATATGTTAAAGATTACAGAAGGTATTTTCTTATTTGTATGAATACTGTTTTTTGTTCTATTGCTACATCGATCATTTACTTGAGATAATAATTGCAGTACATATTTTCTTCATTGTAAGTTTGTTTGAACACTGTTTCAGTCCTGTTGTTACATTAATCATATACTTGATAAAGTAATCGCAGTATATGCACAGATGTTATCGTAAGGTTGTATGAATACAATGTGTCAGTTTGGTTACTTAAATAATCGTATATATGTGATAATATTTACAGAAGACGTTTTCTTTATTGTACGAAGACTGTTTCAGTTCTATTGCTACGACGATAATGCACGTGAGGTACTAAATACAATCTCAAAATGTTTCCTCATGAGATGGGTAGAAAACTCTTCGATTTGCATAGCTAGAATAATCATGTTAATAAGACAATAATTACAGACCTTTTTTTTTCTTTACTATAAGGCTATATAACTTGTGTTTCATCTGTATATAAGACTATAATTACAGAAGATATTTTCCTCATTGCAAGGTTTAATGAAGACTATTTGTTTTACGACGATGATCATGTATATTAGGTGATAATTAAAATGAATATTAGCGTTATTATAATGTTGTATGATAATGGCTTTAGATTAAAGGCTACAACCACCATGTATATAAGGTAGCTCATTAATTTCAGAGGATATTTTCTGTATTGCAATGTTGTTTGAAAATTTGGCTTTCTGTAGCTACAATGATCATATACATAGGATAATAATTACAGAAGGTATTTTCTTAGTTGTATGAATACCGTTTCAGTTATGTTGCTACACTTATTGTATTCTTGATATAGTAATCGCAGTATATGTATACATATGTTACGGTAAGGTTGTATGAATACAGCGTGTCAGTTTGGTTACTTGAATGATCGTATATATATGATAATATTTACAGAAGACGTCTAGTTATATAGATACGATGATAATGCACGTAAGGTTATAAATATATTCTTTATAATGTTTC
Organism: Strongylocentrotus droebachiensis; assembly: GCA_035222895.1. Classification (NCBI taxonomy): domain Eukaryota; kingdom Metazoa; phylum Echinodermata; class Echinoidea; order Camarodonta; family Strongylocentrotidae; genus Strongylocentrotus; species Strongylocentrotus droebachiensis. The sequence goes on along the minus strand of JAVYIG010002486.1, from coordinate 72,980 downwards.
CTCATAAGGCAGTAAGAAAACTGTTTAATTTGTATTACTAGAATAATCATGTGAATAAGACAATAATTACATACCAAATTTCTTTACTGTAAGGCTACATAACTAGTGTTTCATTTGTATCGCTACAATATATGGTCATGTATACAAGACAATAATCACAGAAGATATTTTCTTCATTGCGAGGCTTTATGAAGACTGTTCATTTATTTTACCACAATGATCATGTATATAAGGTGATTACTGAAATGAAAAATTGCGTTGTTATAAGGTTGTATGAAAACGGTTCTAGTTGTATGGCTACAACAATCATATATATAAGGTAGGTTAATAATTTCAGAGGATATTTTCTTTATTGCAAGGTTTTATGCAAACTGTTCATTTGTTTTACCACAATGATCACGTACATTAGATAATAACTGAAATGAATATATGCGTTGTTATAAGGTTACATGAAAACGGTTCTAGTTGTATGGCTACCAACAATCATTTTATTTATCGCAAGGTTGTTTGAAAACGTTTTCAGTTATATTGCTGCAATGACCATGTACATTTATAGGTTACAGATACTATTTGTTTTAGTATCATGTTTATACAGTGTGTATTGTCATTTAGTTGCATTACCACAACAATCGTATTAAAAAAAGAATAATAGCAACGGATTTTACTATTGTAAGTTTGCATGGAAACTTTTTCTGTAATATTGCTACAAATCATATGAATAAGAGTTAAGTTTAAGTTGTGTGGTAAAGGCGCACATTGATCTGTGACCTGTTTATTCATTTTATATAGGCGGAAAATATCATAGGAGAAATGCTACTTTAAGATGACTGGTCTTAAAATGCAATCATATTCAACATATGACACTATATGCTTTCCCATATTACCACATGTGTGTGCAGTGTTTTTAAACTGATAACAGTTTTATAGCAAGATTGAATACCGTTATGATTTGCATATATATTATTTTCCTTCTAAAGTTTGTTACAGTTGATGTGATCCGTTATTGCTTACGATTTTGCCAAAAAGAATTCATATTGATAACTGCTTTATATACTTCTTTATTTCTTGTATTTAACAAACTTTGAATTATCCATGTTAATTTTATTTGTTTCGTATATTTGACTATTGCCTTGATTGCATTTAATATTTTTTACCGTTTCTAACATGTATATAATATCGTTTTTGTACAATAGTAATAAAATCAATTTTATAATCCTCTATAAATATAGTTGGAAAAAAAAAATTCTAAACCTGAAAATTAATCATCCCCATGTATATTCTAACAATTTCAAGATTTTCCAATGAGTTCCAGACAATGCACTTGCCGAACCAGTGCTCGTGGTTATGCCTATGCTTTATCATGGTTGTTTATGTCGAATTGCTACATTAATCAAATACTGATTTTTACTGGAATAGATACATGTCCTAAGCCATATTACGGCCATATTACTAAACCATATTACGGCCATATTACTAAACCATATTACGGTAGTAGAAAAGGCTTTTCTGGAGTTTTGTATCAATGATCATGTACATAAGACGACATACAAAAATGTTTGTATTATATGAAGTTGTGGTGCCGTAATGACCATTTAAATCAATAGTGTTGTAGCAAAGAAATATATATTGCAAATTTTAGCGTAGAATGATCATTCATGGTCGAAATCAGAGAGAGCTGTCAAATGGAGCCACTTTGAAAAAGTCAAGTTGGAAAAAGGCTGATGTTTACATATCATCTTAAAACAATCATAAAAATCGTAATCCATCTACCTAATCACTAATTTCAGAGTAGGGTTAAGGCTTCAAAGTTGATTGACACACACATTTTGTTCTTACGTTTGCCTAATTAAAAGTAGAAAATAAATCGACGACCTTTTGCAAAACAGAATGGGAACCATTGGGAACGCAAAACGTTTTTAAGAATTTTAACCTCTCATAAATGTTCAAATGCCCTCGACACGTATAGCGAACGTATTGAGAGCATTGCGGTGATGCTGAATCCGAATAAGGAAAATTTGTGAAAAAAAAATTGCTGAATCTCGCAATGAAAGAAAAGCTACCAGCATTTGCAATATTTGTTTTTTGGTTCATGAAACTTTTTATATCAGCTTTGATTTATGTAAAAACGTAACTTTTTTGTTTGAATATTGCATTTGTGCTGTTCAGGTTTTATTATATATTTTACATGCTCCCATGGTCATGACTGTGTTTTTGTTTTGATTGTGATAATAGCGATATCACTTAATTGTATAGAATGTAATGCAACCATTATGTACATATTACTTGCTTGCTTTACTTAGTTGTAGAGGCTTGAAGCATCAGCTTTCGAGCCCATTTTGACAATCACAGCACTATTTACGTTGATAAGGGGTATATTTGAGACGAAGGTGATGCCAATGCCTTTTATGTTCAGATTTAAGTTGCTACTACGAGATGGCGCTTGGAATGTCTTATTATAAATTTCCTTTCTTTTCTTGATTTTGTTCTTTTAGTTTCTGTGTAGCATATTCAAATCTGCTTTGTTTTGTTTGCTTGCTTTGATAATATTAATGATTCTGTTCTATCATGCAATGGTTTGATTTCAACACATTATTTCAATTTGAATTTGATACGCTAAAGATGCCCACAAGCCTTACATTTAAAACTACTGACATCGACTTAGTAGTTTCCAATAAATCGATTGTGTAAACTGCCTCTGTAATTCTCAATGAAATATTTCTTGTTAATTGTTACAGTTTATTCATACAAATATATGTCGTTTCAGAATACCGAATATTGATGATCGTCCTCTATTTTTCATTATATGCAAATTTGACACTAATAACATAAATACAGGTAAATGTTTTAATAATTCATTGTGACATTTCGACTTTGGAATCCTATTTTCTGAACTTTAATTTTCGCGTTGAACTTTAAAAAACATCAACCTCAGATGACGCCTATTGGACAATGATGCTGCAGTTATATCATGCTTCAGGACAGATGTTATGGACTCTGAAATGGACACCTAACCAACAATTTTAACTGAACTCTTAATAGACTGAATCATTAATATACTTCAGAAGGACATTTTTCATATTTGTTGACTTTATTACATTGTAGAGGTTACATAAACAATGTCTAGTAAACAGTTTTGGTATTCTATTTTTTCTTTGGTCAATGTTCCAACAACAACAAAAAATACATCTTTCGCCCAAACTCCAAAAAAAGGGAAGGATGTAAAAACATTCTGCTTCTGTGATCTAATTGAGACTAAAATATTTATAATGCAAGAGGGCGCCAGAGACCCTTCGAATATGACTGAATAAACCATACAACCTGACAAGGCACAGGAAGTCACGGTTTGTTGTGTTATTATTTAGGAGTCCCTCATTCAACTAACAACCAAAATATCACAATATTTAGAATTTAAAAAGGGCGGATAAACGTTTGTTTGAAGGAAGGGGAGGGAAAAAATTCCACGAAACGTGTGTGTGTATGTGTGCGTGACGGGGGGGGGGGGGGGGTGAGGTTAAGGTGAGTGTGACTTTTTTAAAGCACTCTGGCTAGTTAAATTCTTTTGGGTTTCCCCTTTTGAATATGTGGTGCCTTTTTTGGCATCGCTTTAATACTGAAGGGCCTACCATTGTTCGTGTGCACACTCCATGAATGATATCCTTTGTGTTATTCAGTTTGTGACAAAAAATAACTCACGAATAAAAGAGACTCCTTGGCTTATCTCTTTACAAGATGCCAAGCAAAGAATCGAACTCTTTTTAAAATCACCGCTGTTTACCGGTACTTCTTCTAGATCATTCATGACCAGAGACCGGTTTACTAACATATTCAAATTCATAGATGTTTCTTTTCTGGGGGCCTAGTGACGATCTAGTGACGAGTATTCAGGCGATATTCTCCTAATAGAAACATGTTATCTTCCAATAATGTATGTGTTAATCTTTTTCGAACAATAAAGCCCACCAACAGCAGGAACACGAGCTCCCAGTACTTATATAATGCAATACTCATTAAAATCCTTTAAATTTCTTCCACATAACAGATTAACCCGTCTAAATTATCACACAGTGAAATATATATATACCCTTACATGTTGTATTAACAGGACATCTATATATAACCCTAAATGGTACATTAACAGAACATCATAGCAACTGGTATATTACCCTAACCCTAACCTGAACTGACTAATGATTAAACCTATTGTTTCTTGGGCGCCTTAAAGTTTCCTCTGCCTGCAAACGTTCGTAAAGGGCAGCAATTTTTTTTTTCAATTGTTGACATGAAAATCGATTTATTGTAATCTACTGAGTCGTTGTCAGTCATTTTGAAAGTAAGGCTTGTGGGCATTATCTAGCGTATCGAAAAGTACGATGCGATTTAAAATCCAATGATTTGTTGAAATAAAATCATTGCATGATAGGACATTTTTATTATCAAAGCAAACACATACATCAAAGCAAATCTAAATGTGCTACATAGAAACAAAAAGAACGCAATCAAGATAAGAAATGAAATTTGTTATTAGACAGTCCAAGTGCCATTTATTAATATATAACATCTTTAAATCTGAACATAAAACGCATTGGCATCACCATCCTCCCAAATATAACCCTTATCACCGTAAATAGTGCTGTGATTGTCAAGATGGGCTCATGAGCTGAAGCTTCAAGTCAAGAAATCAAGTAAACCAGATAAGTAAGTAATATGTACATATGGTCGCATTACATTCTATACAATTTAGGGATATCGCTATTATCACAATCAAAATACAGTCATGGTCATAGGAGCACGAAGAATATGAAATAGAAACCTCAATAACTCATATGCTAACAATATTTAAACAAAAAAAGTAACGTTTCTACATAAATCAAAGCTGATATAAAAAGTTTCATGAACCGAAAAAACTAATATTGCAAATGAAGGTGTCTTTTCTTTCATAGCGAGATTCAGCATCAATTTCACAATTTTCCTTGTTCGGATTCAGCATCACCGCAATGCTCTGAAGACGTTCGCTATATGTTTCGAGGGCATGTTAACGTTTATAAGAGATTTAAATTCTTTAAAACGTTTTGCGTTCCCAATGGTTCCCATTCTGTTTTGCAGAAGGTCGTTGAGTGATTTTCTACTTTTAATTAAGCCAAAGTAAGAACGAAATGTGTGTGTCAATCAACTTTGAAACCTTTTAACCCGACTCTGACATGAGTGATTAGATGGATTAGGCTTTATTATGTTTGTTTTAAGATTATATTTAAACATCCTCCTTATTCCAACTTGATTTTTTTTCAAAGTAAACTTGCACTTCGAATGGGGGTCCATATATGACGGCTATCTCAGATTGCGCCATGTATGACCATTATACGCAAACAATTGCAATATATATTTCTTTGCTACAACACTATTAATTTAAATGGTCATTACGGCACCACAACTGAAACGTTGCCACAACTTACTATGATACAAACATTTTTTGTATGTCGTCTTAAGTACATGATCTTTGATACAAAACCTCAGAAAAGCCTTTTCTACGACCGTAATATGGTACAGAACATATATCTAATCCGGTAAAAATCAATATCTTATTATTGTAGCAACTTAACATAAACAACTTTGATAAAGCATAAGCATAACATCGAGCACTAGATCGGCAAGTGCATTGTTTAAGAAACTGTCTGGATTTAATTGAAAATGTTGAATATGTTCGTAGGAATATGCATGGGGATAATTAATTTTTATGTTTATAAATTTTCTATTTTTTCAAATGTATTTATGGAGGGTTATAAGATTGGTTTTAGTACTATTGTGCATCTCGCTATATGAAACATGACATTATAGAAATGTTAGAAACGGAAGAAATAGTCAAATATTCGAAACAATTATAATGAATATGAGTAATACAAAGTTTGTTAAATACAAGAAATAAAGAAGTATACAAAATAGTTACTAATATGAATTCTTTTTGGCAAAATTATAAACAATAAAGGATCACATCAACTATAACAAACTTTACAAGGAAAATAATATATATGTAAATCATAACGATATTCAATCTTGCTGAAAACTTCATACAGCTTAAAAACACGACACACACACGTGGCAATATGGGAAAGCACATAGTGTCATATTTTGAATATGATTGCATTTTAAGACCAGTCATGTTAAAGTAGCATTTCTCCTATGATATGCTTCCGCCTCTATAAAATGAATAAACAGGTCACAAATCAATAACAAAATTATCCGTTGCTATTATTGTTTTATGAATACGATTGTTGTGGTAATGCAACTAAATGATCATACAAACCGTTTAGTCATGCTAGTAAAACAAATATTATCTGTTACCTATAAAAGTTCATGGTCATTAAACTAACGTATCATTGTTGTAGCCATACAACTAGAACCGTTTTCATACAACCTTATAACAACGTATATATTAATTGCAGTTATTTCCTAATGTATATGATCATTGTGGTAAAATGAATGAACAGTTTTCATAAAACCCTGCAATAAAAAATATATCCTGTGAAATGATTAACCTACCTTATTTACATGATTGTTGTATCCATACAACTAGAACCGTTTTCATACAACCTTATAATAACGCATATATTTAGTTCAATCATTACCTTATATACATGATCATTGTGGTAAAATTAATTAACAGTCTTCATAAAACCATGCAATGAAGAAAATATCTTCTGTGATTATTGTGTTATATACATGACCATATATTGTAGCAATACAACTGAAACACTAGTTATATAGCCTTATATCAAATAAAATTTGGTCTGTAATTGTCCTATTGACATGATTATTCTAGCAATACAAACTGAACAGTTTCTAACCACTTTATGAAGAAAAATATATTGATTCTATTTATTACCGTACGTGCATTATCATGGCAGCAATAGAACCGAAACGGTATTCATACAATAAATAAATCGTCTTCTGTAAATATTATCATATCTATACGTTCATACAAGTAACCAAACTGACACAGTATTCATACAAACTTACGATATTACATATTTACATATATTGCGATAACTATATGAAGTATACGATTATTGTAGCAACAGGACTGAAAGGATGTTCATACAAAGTAACAATAACAAAAATATAAACTGCAATTGTCATCACGAGTAAATGATCGTTGTAGCAATACAACTGAAACAGTATTCTTACAATAAAGAGAAAGTCTTCTGTAAATATTATCATATATATATATATATACGATCATTCAAATAACCAAACTGACACATATTCACACAACCTTACGATAACATATATACAGATACTGTGATTACTATATCAAGTATACGATTATTGTAGCAGTAGAACTGAAACGGTATTTATACAACTAAGAAATTACCTTCTTTAATTATTATCCTATGTATATGATTATTGAAGGAACAGAACAGCACACTATTCAAGCAACCTTGTAATACAGAACATATCCTCTGAAATTAATAAGCTATCTTATATACATGATGGTTGAAGCCATACATCCAAAACAATTTCCATACACCATTATGACAACGCGTATAACAATGTCAGTTATTACCTAATTTACATGATCATCGTCGTAAACCAATTGAACAACCTTTATAAAACCTTGCAATGAAGAGAATATCTTCTGCAATTATTGTCTTATATAAATCACCATTGTAGCGATACAAATGAAACGCTAGTTATTAAGCCTTATAGTACAGAAAATCATCGGTCTGTAATTATTGTCTTATTTACATTTAACCGTTTTTTACCCACCTCATAAGGAAGCATATATTGATTGTATTTATTACCTCACCTGTATTATCATTGTAGCAATAAAACTGACACAGTATTCAAACAATAAAGAAAACGTCTTCTGTAAATAGTATCATATATGATCATTCAAGTGGCCAAACTGACATAATTATCATTAACCTTACGATAACATATGTACATATACTGCGATTACTATATCAAGTAAACGATTATTGTAGGAACGGGACTGAAACAACGTTAAAAAAACTTACAATGAGGAAAATATGTACTGCAATTATTATGTCAAATAAATGTCAACTAAGAAAATACCTTCTGTAATTATTATCCTATGTATATGATCATTACAGCAACATAACAGCACAATTTTAAAATAACCTTGCAATACAGAAAATATACTCTGAATTTAATAAGGAAGCTTATATACAATACTTGACTGTTGTAGCCATACATCTAAGGTCATTTTCATACATGATTATAATAACGCATTCTTTCAATTCAGTTATTACCTATTAATGTACATAATCATCGTCGTAAAAAACAAACGAACAGTCTTCATTACCCTTGCAATGAACAAAATATATTCTATAATTATTGTCTTATGTACATGACCATTGTAGCAATACAAAGTAAACACTAGTTATATAGCTCTATAGTAAAGAATGTTTGGTCTGTAATTATTGTCTTATTAACATAATTATTCTAGCAATACAAATTGAACAGTTTTATACCCACCTTTTGAGTAAACAGATATTGATTGTAGTTACTACCCTGTGTGTATTATCATTGTAGCAATATAACTGAAACAGTATTCAAACAATAAAGAAAACGTCTGCTGTAAATATTTTCATATATATACGATCATTCAAGTAACCAAACTGACACAATGTATTCATTCAACCTTACGATGACATATATACATATACTGCGATTACTATATCATATAACCAGCTTATGTGGAGAAATTTATTGATTGCATTTATTACCCTATACGTGCATTATCAGTGTTGAAATAGAACTGACACAGTATTCACACAATAATAAAAACGTCTTCTGTAAATAGTATCTATACTATATACGATCATTCAGGTAACCAAACTGACATAGTATTCATACAACATTACGATAACATATTAACATATACTGCGATTACTATATGAAGTATACGATTATTGTAGCAACAGGACTGAAACAGTGTTCAGTTAAACTTCCAATGAAGAAAATATGTACTGCAATTATTATGTCAAGTAAATGTCCGTTGTAGCAATAGAACTGAAACGGTATTCATACAATAAATAAAAACTTCTTCTGTAATTATTATCATATGTATATGACCATTGTAACAAAGGAAGAGCACAATTTCCAAACAACCTTGCACACAAAAAAAAATCCTCCGAAATTAATAAGCTACCTTATTTACATGTCTGTTGTAGCCATACATCTAAAGCCATTTTAATACAACATTATAATAACGCATATATATATATATATTTCAGTTCTTACCTACATGAACATCGTCGTATAAAAAATGTACGGTTTTTATAGAACCTTTCAATGAAGATAATATATTCTGTAAATATTATCATATATATATATATATATATAAAATCATTCAAGTCACAAAGTTGAAACAGTTGATCCCCGATAAACCTCTGTGGTTTTTTATCACGATCATGTTGTAATGCTTTTATATTTGATTGTAATTTATATTGTCTTTTATGAATCTGTGGAAATAAATGAAATTGAAATTATTCATACAACCTCACGATAACATATATACATAAATTGCAATTACTTTATCTAGTGTACGATTATTGTAGATACAGGATTGAAACAGTGTTCATACAAACTTACAAACTTACAATAAAGAAAATATGTACTGCAATTATCATCACAAGTAAATGATTGTTGTAGCAATAGAAGTGAAACAGTATTTATAAAACCTTTCATTAAAGAAAATATCTTCTGTAATTATTATCATATATAGTTATTGTAGCAGCAGGACAAGAACAGTATCAATACGACTTTGTACGATGGACAATTTGTTCTGTTGATACAAACATTTGTAACTGAATATTCTAGTAAATATATATTTAAACAGTATTCATAACATTATGATAGATGGAATATTACCTGCGATTATGACCTTATGTTCATTGTCATTGTTGAAAAAGATAGAAACAAGGAAGTGTTACACAAAGACTAAGATCGACTTTAAGTTGGACTAACATATGGCAGGCATTTCATGCCACGGTTTGCTCTAACCATTATGATCTTTAGATAATATTTTTCCTTCATTAATGAATTCGTCTATAATTATTTTAAAATCGTTTCAAATGAATGATATGGATGCGTTGAATTCAGCGTTGAATATGAATATGAATTTAAAGGATGCAAGTGAAATCATATATTATTTTATGCGACATTTCGAATTAATATAAGCAAATATATATCCTGAACAATGAGAACTCGAAAAAATATGGAACAGAATGATGGGTTTCATTTAAATTGTAAACATCATTTCAGTTATTACCCAATATACATGATCATCGTCGTGAAACAAATGAACAGTCTTCATTAAACCTTGCAATGAAGAAAAATATTGAAGAGACATAAGTACGTGTCATACCATTGCATTGGAAAGGAAACTGTCTATATTTTATTGGGACTGTTTGATAATGTAGATTAGGAGGATTTTTATTTAATCAAAATTTTATAAAATGTACTAAATTTCGCAAAGAGTATAAACACTGCTTATATATGGCTTCAATATCGAGTCCAATTTTGTAAATTTATTTTTAATCACCTTTCAAATATAAAGGAATTTCGAGAGCAGTTGTTGTAGCCACTTTAAATTGCCCATACATAAAGTGATTAAAACTGACAAATATTCATAACTTACACATTTTATGTACGATTCTCTTTTAAAGTCCACCAGTCTGCTTATCTGAATGTTCTGCTATCTTAAAGATTAGTGTACTATCAAGGTTGGATTTTCCTTTAATCATTAAGGATAATTAAACATTAACCATTATGATATATGTAGCTTAACTATATGACTATCAACAGCGTTGGCTTGGGAAGAAAAAAAAAACTTCGAGATTCAGGCTGAAAATCATGCAGACTTGCTGTATATATTTCTGAAGATGTAGGCTTCTAAGCTGAATGAATGCATCGAGTGAATCCCTTCCTGGTCGTGAGATGATGCTGGACATTTTAATGACAAGTTGCCTACTTTCTTGACTCAAACGCTTTTATGACCTGTTTAATGTGCCTCCTAGAAGTCACTGGAAATACACATAGAAATTAGGAAGAAGAAAGATTGATAGTTTATGTGTACAAGCAAATAGGTTAGAAAGGAAGACAATTCCAGATTTTTTTTTTGTTTTTTTGCAGTGCTTCTCAATGATGGTTCACCAAAAAAGAAAAATGGTGAAGAAGACAGAAAGAACCATATTTGGAGTATCCGGAGGTACTTTTAATTGAGGGTTAAAGGAACGGTGAACTTGGTGAAGGAGAAAGAATATCTGAAAAAATCTGACGGTTCAATTAAAGAGTAAAGAACAAATAAAATACAATAATTCGAGTATGGGGCGACTCATTGTGGACGGTAATGGAACAAAGCCTTTCTTGCTGCTGTACTTACAAAAGAAAACGCGCCCGGGATTAGATTACAGCTCCCATTCATTTGCAGATTGATGACTCTGGATAGTCATAATTTATCAGAGGTCCCAGGTTGCATCCTTGCTGTGTGCTTACGATATATAGGACCAGTTTGTTTTCCCAACTTAATATGCCTCTTCCGATGTGTATTACATAGGTACCTACCAATAATGGGGCGGGATTCGAAACGGTTCGAGCACAAACCAGGTCGCTTCCCTGAATAATAAAAGTGAAAAGCATTTCTTAGTGCCTTCGTCTATGGTGAAGTAACGAAGAGTAAGGGAGTTCCAATATGTTTTAATGTTCCAAACTCTGCAACACGACTCGGAAATATTATACTCTGTAGTTTCACAAATGGGGAGAGAGCGTAGTATGGTACTTACGTTTAGGTAGGATGACCGCAGCTGCATGGCCTAACCCAGCATTTTGTAATGCCAGATGAAGATCATCTACCTGCTCACTAGGTCGAACCTTCCGTCTCCAGTCACGTAGCATCTCACCACAGCCTGATCTTGAGACACAATCGCATGACGAGTCTGGGCGGGTGAGGTATTTGCCTACAGATGAGTAGGAGACGCCAAGCTGGTAGCCAAGGGAATTTAAGTCCTTTAGTGCAGGGATTACATCCATCAGGATCTCGAGAAGATTGTTGGATACATACTGCAATTGCCCCTGCCTGCAGAAAAGTAAGTTCATAACATTCGGCGGAAAATCAGAGTTTAGAATATCGAAATGTATAATGCTGCGAATTCCGTTATTTTCGTCATCATGTACATCTGTTACTCATTTTATTTGAAAAAAAGTGCAAAAAGTATAAATAAATGAAATACTAGTTGATGGAGAGTTGATACATTCCTTTGTGAAAAATCGACAGGAAGTCTTTTCCTTAGATAAACCACCCTTATCTATAGACTGAAAATCGACTGACAAAAGTTGATTGTCGACCAGTACTCATTACTAAACAGGTAATTATAAGTTTCTAGCGATGGGTTACGCGTTAGGCATGATAAATGCCTAGTCTAATGAGTTGGATCTATGTCGCAATTCTAAACCAAAGTTTAAAAAGTGTTATCTTTATGGACATTGTTATAATAAACATTTGTACAATTTTACATAATACTTATTGTCGGAAAAATGTGCGATACATTTATGAGTGATGATATTGTTTTACTTACGAATCTGTGGGATCGAATGCATAATCTGGTTCATCTGCATCAAACGAAATATGAAAAAACAACAATATTACTATTTTGCTAAAACATTTATTATTCACCTCTTTCCAACTTAACCTTAAAAAAGGGGGCATTTAAACGCTAACTATTAAGCTCATTTAAATAATTCATATTGATGACAGATACATTGAAGTTACATAATTTATAGTATGTAGGGTCCTTGAGATAACTGGCTACATACATGACTTATGTTGGGTCTTTGAGGTAACGAGTCACAGAAATGGCTTGTGTATATCTTTGGGTTAACGGGGTACATTTTGATGAAGTGAAAAACACAAACTATCCTACTTCCTGATAATATAGGCTTACCCTCTATTGAAAGTTTATCCTCTCTTTCTGCGAGAGTTGCTGACCCTTGAAGTATGTCGATATGGACGTTCTTCTTTCCTTTCTTCTCAGGAGAGAACTGAAGCTCGAAATTCAGAGGGCTGTACTTTCCACTTAGTATACTCTTGATTGGCATCTAGTTTCAAATTCGAGAGGGGAATAATTATAATTATAATAAAAGTAAAAAATAAAATAAATAATATAATAATAATAATAATAAATGATAACGATAATGACAGCAGCAACAACAACGTGAAAATAGTGTATAACAATAATAATAACGCTGATGACAATACAAAATAAACATGATAATACGTATCCAAATAAAATTTTGTTTTGTTCAATTAAGAGATTCTGTTTTGTGGAATTTAGTATAAAAAAAGGAGCTCTGAACCATCGCAGTTGAATATATTTTGTACGAAAACTGCGCTATATAAATTTATTATTATTATCATATTAAGTGAAAGAGCGCCTTTTGAGGTTCTTTGGCGTAGTTTTAGAATAAAAACCCCAAAAACCTCCCTAGACTGGAATCTAGGTGGAAAAAGAAAACATGGGCGTCTGGTAAAACATGGATGATGTTCTGAATGATCTAAACGCACTGAACCTCAGCTAGAAAGATAACAAATCTCTTGTAGAGAACCACTAAGGATAAAGGACTGCTGTTTATACTCTCCAACTTTACAGATGGAATGGGAGGAACCAAGTCTAAGTAAGTCTAACACGTATATTATGTGGGCGAGTTTGTGTGGAGGAGAGAAAATAAGAGAGCAAATATATTTGATTTGATGAGATCCGTGTTCGAAATAAGGAAGAGGTTTGATCATTCAATTCCTACTAGGTGTGTAAAAAATTCAGTAGCTGTTTTTTTCCTATCGGTTTCATACTATCTACACGAAACCCTCCTAGTACCACATGTCCATTTCTATGTATATATGCTTCATATCCCTGAAAATCTTTATCTATTTCTTTGCATCCTAGTCTAAAATAAATGTTTAATTTATACTGAAATAACTTTCCAAATCTCAACTCCACACTCATGTATCGCTCTTCAGTGTGGTTCATAATTTCTATTACCATTACATTTTTGTTGCTGTAAAAATCATTAAGATTCTAAGTTGACCGCAAAAGACCATAATGTACAATAATTTCGATTAAACCATGCATTTCATTCGAGTTGTATGAAATGATTAAAAGAATGTGTGCTGGAGAAATTGATTAAAAGCCTAATTACTAAATGTTCGCATAAGTACAGTGCTAATGAGTGATATTCAATACGTTTCAGGAATTCTGATATAATTGGGATTTTAAACTAGCTATACAATTAAGCTTCGATATATTACCTCCTTTTTCTTCAACATTCTATATCGACCACTTTTCTCTAAAAGACCTGATGGAATAACTTTCACACATATTTACCATTCTTTTGTTTCTTTTCGCCCCGTCTTGGTACACAATCTTCAAGTCCACTGATGTTGACTGTATAGAGAACCTGAATTCCTTCATGACTTGGCAGTAGGGTACAGAAGAACTCTTCTCCTTCCTCGTTATATCCTGGAATATGAAAAATACAACTCAAACCTTGAACTGGCAAAATGATAAAATGTTATGGGAACGATTGACATCTACTATTTGTAGGCCTAAAAAACATATACATAACCATCATTTACACATATGTAAAGCTCATTTCGATTGTTTTAACGTAAACAACTAAATGTTAGAAATAAAATGTTCAATAAACAGACAGAAAATTTGTTTCATTATTGAAGAGTTCCGTATTAATCTTCTTATATCCACAAAAAGAAGTAGCTAAATGCACTGACACTGCACTAAAGCTTAATATTCACCGATAACAGTAGTATCAGGACATTGGAAGTGATGCAGTTCCAAAACTTTCTACATCCCTATTTCAATGACCTCCCTCGGGAAAGGCTAATTACAAAACTCTACGTCGTGTATGAACGGTCAAATCATGTACTAATCCCTACTAACCATCTTATACAAGAAGTGTCACATATAAGATACGTACAATAGTACTCAAAATGGCACAGTAGATACTTCAACACAAAGCTATAATTTGAACAATTTTATTCGATTTAAGCAGGCATAATGGAAACATTATAATTTCTGGACTAGAGTTATGAAAATGGCATTTATCTGTATCCAACCAATATTGGTGTAAAAGATAGTGTATTACGAATCTTTATAGTGCATTTCAAAAGAATTCCTATACCAGAACAATGCTCCTCGACCAGCCACCGCCCTCTTCTCGCCTTTACACCCCTCACTAGGTCTGTCTTTTCTCTCTTCCTTCCTTCTATTCTGCCCCCTTTCTCTACTAACTGTTATATTATGTACTTCATTATTTTCTAAACCCTCACCTCACCTTACTGTATTTTACACCTCCATCCGCACACCCTTCCGCCCCTTCCTCATCCAACCTTCTTACTTCCATCACCCCCTCCCCTAACCCCCATCCTTCCCTCTTACCCACCGCCTCTTTAGATTATATGATATAAATACCTCTATGTAGTTCCTATATGGATGAATTATGTATACACGTAGAGTTGGTTTCCCTGCAGGGGTGATGTAGAGAGGCTGGAAGACTACACATCTCAGCTGGAGTCCTTGAAGATCAGTCGATGACAGAGCCCAGACTTGAAGATGACGTGTACGAAACTTAATCTTATCTTTTAAGATTTGTGACGTGCGCGGAGTCAGGTTTCTACGACCGAACGTTCCTTTGAAATAAGAAATTAAAGATTTACAAATATTAAATATATTTAATAAACTATCTGACCCCTTGGTAATATAGACTTGTTCAATATTGATTATAAGTAGAGTAGGAATTGATTTCGACTCAGCTTATGTTCTGGTATTTGTCTAGATTTAAGTTACGTTAAGCGTGTCGATTCAAATGGCATAATTGTACTTTTTGTTATTATTGAGAAATCATTCAATATTAATTTTCACCAGATTATCATTATATAAATGGATTCTCATGACGGAAAGAGTATCATATCTGTGATTTGAAATCCGTTGTTCATTCGTCAAATCACAAGATTCAAATTGCAAGTGATGATCATTACTTTAACTCCCAGAGGACAGAATCAAAATGTGTCGATAACTTTGTACCTGGTCCAGTTCTTGTATACAAGCTAACAGAAGAGTCCTCTGTAAGTTCACGGTGATTGGTACAGTGTGATATTACCACCGTGGCAGGCTTGAGCAGTTCTTGTGTCAGAGAACCTTCTACGACTGGCGTAATGACTACCTCACCCTCCCGTACAGGAATCGTTGGAGTATCATGAGTTGGGATACGAAGAGTTACGACTGATCTCATCCCTTTAGGTATAGCTCCTTCGGGGATAGATACGGTAATATCAAGTTCATCGAAGGTCAGTTCTCCACCCTTATGATCAATGATGCCATGCGAGATGAAAGGCATATAGCTTGGTTGGCATTTCATGGCTGAGGAGGATGTGAAGGAATCAAGTCAGCGATGACCCCATGTGAAAAAATGAAACAAATACTTAATAGTTTATTTATACAAAATAATCAAGTAGTGCTAATGTTTGTCGAAGTTGTTTCCAAAAGCAGTCACTTTTGAGCGCTTTTAGTGTAAAGTGATTGGGAAAGAAGCGTGAAATAAAGTATTTTTGTAGGGGTTTGAACAAAAACGTTACATTCATCTTGAGTCAGGATTTGATTCGAGTACAACATAATTATAATCTCGCTTTTCAAAATGTATTGTTATTAGAACTCTGCTGAATAAAGTAAAGTATGCATGGTCAATGTTTTAAAAGATGGAAATCATTGGCAACATTTCCGAGATGCTCTTCCAAAATTTGAACAGGTTAATGAGTGGTACACCGCGTTTCTAGGTCTGGTCGATAACTGCAAAATTCAAAAAAGTTAATTAGCGGAATACCGCGGTACTTAGATATGATTGATAACTGGTAAACGGATAATTTCCGTTCCATTGTGTGTTTCCTCATCTAGCATCACGGCTAATGATTTCTCCTTCTTAGAAAGATGTTAAATAGTAATAAATGCTTCTGCCTATTTCATGATTTTCCTCTGAATGGGGAATGGTGGTCAATAGTAAGTAAACATAATGAATATGTCAAACATTTTGTTTTCTTCCACTGATCAAGTAGGGCTCCGTCATTTAATGTAATGTAAAACACAGTGGAGTTGACATTACCTTCAGCTATCTTGACTGCTGCATCGTTGAAATGGAAAGCCTGAGCAACTTCAAGAAGCCTCTCTCTAGCCCCTCCTTGGTGTACCCATTCTTTAAGCATCTTTAGAGTACTACGGCCGATTATGTGAGGCGGGAAGGTCACAAATGAGCTCATGATCTTCAAGACCACAGAAGGTTTAACATCCAGGCGATGACACAAGTCTAGAAGGTCTGTCTTGGATCCAATGGCTTTTGAGATTTCTTCAAGGCCTGTGGACACTGAACAAAAATGCTTATTTCAATGTGAAGGTAAATATCCATGTTAATACATAAAGCATAGCGATGGTGATGAATGAGAACATTGACAACGTCCAGGATAATGGCATAAACTGTAAAACCGTGATAAATTTAAGGACCAGTAACGAATCCAGAATAATGTCCATGATTCACAGATACATGTTAATACAAATCTGTACCTTCTGAAAATCCTCTGTACAAACAAATGGAATGTGAAGAAAAAAACTGAAAGAGAAGTTTGAACTAGAAAATTTCCTATTGAGGGGTACAGATTATATCTCCTTATCAATACGATTACGATTGAACTCGGCCTTGGATGCTAACGAACCTGTTTTGATATCTGGGATGTTCGACGCAGAGAGAAGCTCATCACACTTATCTTCTTGTTCTCCCTCTTTCAAACCATTCCACCAAATGTCTACGAGCTGTCGTGCGATCTTATAAAGTACTGAAGAACTGGGCAGATCGATGAATCCAATAATGAGGTCATCATTTAGACGAAGGGCTTTCCCAAGTGAACATGCTAATTGCAGACTTCTCACCTGTAGAGCGACACTGCAAAGCTCTTCCATGCTTGGTGTACCCCCACATTGGTCAAGGTCATCAGAAATTGCATATCGCTCTACATCAAAGTCAAACGGTGAAAAACAAAATTCTAAACTCAAACATAAATATTTCATATCGTTTTTGTATTATTGTTTATATTTATCATGCCCACTGGAATTGTGTTATATAAAGGGAATGTATATAATGCTACCATTTTCCAAATCATATGAAATTATACTGATATATACCTGTATCTGATGTTGTAATGATATCCATATCTTCAGGCTCTAGAGGCTCGCTTGGTTTGGATCTAATCGCCGGAGAGGTCACCGGAGAGGACGCCGGAGAGGTCATAGGCAAGCTTTCATCTAAGATGAAAATATTTAAATATTAAACAGCATGTGTGTCATGACAGTCATAGCAGACATGACTGCTAAGGCTTTAGTTTTACATTGTTTGTGTACTACAGAAGTTGTCTCCTATATCTTATGTTTTAGTGAGTGTAGAGAGGGCTCCGCCTTAGCTCGTCTTATCTTGTGGGACAAGGTTCTGACACGTTAAATCACTGATATGAACGACATTATCAGCCCTTGTAGTTGTAGTCAACCTGAAGCTTCAAAACAATTTGTATTATCACCAAACATTTCAATTGTATGATACCATTGAAAACAAAGTTCAGTTAAGATGTCTGTTCGTTTCTCCATTTGAATGACCAATTGTATAGTAATCAATATATACAAGAAATATATATAGCTATTATTTATTAACAATGAAGAAGAAAAATTGCCTGTATCCTGAGCCGTAGATGCCAAGGAGACAGATTGCCAGATGCAATTCATCGTCTTAGTCGCTTCAGGACCTGGTCTTTGAGATGCCTTCCACATGCAGAGCATTTGGATGTTAGCGTCTTTGCGATTCTGCAATGTCTTGTGTTTGATGTTCTCAAGCTTATTCCGACTGAATCCAAGCTTTGTGCCAATCTCCATGAAGTCCGTCCACTTGATATGTCGCACCAATTTAAGCAAGTCTTGGTCAGAAATGTCACTAAACATATTGAGAAGAAATGATGTTTATTGTACTAGAATCAAAGCTAATCTTGAAACGTTTTTCGACAGAAACTGTAATCCAGTCAGTCGGATTGTTCTGATGCAGAAGGATAACGCAATTGCTTCGACCAGTAAAACGAATATATAAAAGTTGAGCCATGCATCATTGAAAATCAAATCAATTATCCGCTTGACACGAGGTCCGGACAGATACCATTTTTTTTAACTTTTGTATTCTTTCGTATTTTTAAAAAGCTTTAAAACATTTCTACTACATTAATTTGACCAATATATAATTGATCGTAATTATCAGAAGGGTTAATGTAAGTTTAGATGTGTGAAATTCTATTTTCGTGTCATATCACAAAAAGGTCACCTAAATATTTAAACGTTATTACCTCTTGTTACTCTTCTTCCAATCGCCTCCCCCCCCCTCTATTTTAGTAATTGCAATGACAAATCACATAAGCTCACCAAACCATTTAAATAGAACCATATGCATGTAACTGTAGATTGGCGATTTAGTTGGACTAACTATATTCAGAATGGTGAGTATGCTTCAAGAATGTTGCAGTTAGGCTTTATACGTCACAGTGTTGCCTATTTTAAGAGCTCGGTTCCAAAAGGTACTACATCCATAATTCCAAGTTCTGAGAAAAACACGATCTTATTTATCATAGTTAGCAATGTCTGTTTCGAATGACACTTTGGCTGATTATACTATTGTATGATACAAGTACAAAACCACTCTTTAAAGAAATCTAAGTCTGCAGAAATATTTTTCATGAATTTAAGTTTTTTAATTGTTGTGGATGTACAACTTTCGGAACCGAAAACTTTCATACTATATGCAAGTTACAATGCATGACTTGAATTGTTTAGTGCCAAGAGGATCGGTACAACTTCACATTATCAGGACAAGACATGCAATGTATAAATATTGGATATAATACCTTTTGCAACCGAACTGAATTTTAAATGACGTTTTTTAATATTTTCAAATTGGAAATTCAGCATTTTGGAAGTGTCAGTGTATGAGGCTACTGGAAATGTATGCATAAATTTTGATAAATAAATAGATGCAGTACCTTTTAGGACCGAGGTCTTCATTGGTGTATTACCGATGACAACTTATATGATATATTATTTTCCTATTTTTTAAATGGGATATTGCTGAAGCTGTTCCGCTATTTTTTCGGCTTTTATTAATACTAGCTAATTATCAGGGTGGAATTCCCCTTTGATATTCTCCGTTCTTAGTGTTCTGACTTTTGGAGCTTTGACATTAGCTCTGGGCTTATTTCGTTAAAAATTATAAAACACACGGTAACAAATTTCAGTTAGGGTTGCAGTAAGGTTTAAGATTAGATTTACGGTAAGGGTTAGTGACCAAATAAAATTCTTACCCAGTCGAAGTGATATCTGAAGTACGGTGACCAAACATAAAGTACGTCATTGTTGCAATAAAAAGAAAAGAAATATAGTTCAAATAGATTCTTCTGCATAATCACAAATGATTCGGTAAAATAATATATTTTTTGTATTTTTTGTCTTCATCAGAATATCTTCCTTCCATAATTGGCTGATGTATTTTGGAAGAGAAATAATTCTAGCACTCTATGGTTCTTACTCTTTCTCTTACTACTACTATCACCATTATTACTGTCAATGTTATCATTGTAATTATGTAATTATCATTATTCATTGTTATTGCTGTTGTTATAATTATTAATTATTACCATCATTATAATCTTAATTTTTATTCTATTTAAGTGTCTATTGCAGACCTTAATTGTTTAATATTAACGGTTCCTTTGCCAATAACTTTATATTCGTTTTTTTCTGCTTTTATAGTACGTTGCCGTTCTTTAAAAGAACGTAAATTATCACAAAGAGAATCTGCTGATAAATCTAAATGAGCAACAGTAAAGGTTTAACCTGTCATTTTCGTCTTGTCTGCCTCTGTTTCTGCAGACTTCAGGATTGAAATAAGCACTTCGTTCAGGTTCTGGTGTGGTAGTTGCCTCTGTTTCCATGTTCTCAACATGTCGCAGATGGCCTCTTGTCTGTCTTTGAGCCTCTTATACTCTATTGCATCCAATTGTTGTATGTGGAAACCGAGAGCAACTCCTAGGTCATAAAAGTCGTCTATCGAAAGCGATTCAGCGATTTTCCGGACATCTTCCTCCGGGAGATCATTTAGAGAAGTTCCTTCGATTTCTCTGTAAAACAAATACATGTTACTGTATCTTAATCTTAGTAACTATGCATTTCCTGCATGGTGTTGCATTATAAAATGTTAAAGAACTTTCGAATTTCTTTAAAATTTCCAACAAAAGGGAAGAAAAAAGCAAGAATATGAATACCTTGTATTTCAGACAATAAGCTTCGTGTCATTTAATATCTTACACGAAATTGTATTTGAACTTAGAGGAAAAAGTGTCGTCATGCGCCTTAATTTAACTTATTTTTGTTTAATGTGAATAGAATAAAAACGACATGCTTACCGGATAACTGAAGTAAATTCAGGACTCTTGATTTCCTCTGTAATAATGTAAAACCATTTAAATCATCATGATTTTTAAAACATTCATTGTCCCAAGTAAATGTCCAGACAAAGACGATTCAAATGAATGAAAACTATAGATATTAGTGAATGTGTAATGTCTACCAATAAATTTAAAACGCGTGTATGTCCCAAATGAGCAAAATACCTTTGTTTCATAAAAAACTCTCATGAAAGCTAATAAGAAAAGAATCTCATTATATGCCTGCGCATGTATATCTTTATACGAAACTGACAATTGCGTTCATTTTCCCGAGTAATGCTTTCCTGTTAAGTCAATTTGATGAAAGTAACAGCCGGAGCTAAGAATGTCAAGGAAAATTTACTTCCAATTCAAAAAGAACGAGGACAAGAATAACGTTCATTATAAACGTAAAGCTCGTCAAAAGAAAGAAAAAAATATTAGTCAATCTCTCATTAATGCAAGACTGGGATGGGTTACAGACTGAAGACAAACCTTCGTATGTAATGACGAATGCCATTGATCGAGACATCCCTAGTTTCCCAGACTGTGTAATTGTGACGGTTATCACGCCAAACGGAGTATCGTCTTCACTTGGGGGTACTTGTAGGACTACATTATGTCTCATTCGGTTGTGAATTTCCTTTACAGAGAGCAGCTAAAGGAAGAGAAATTAGATTATTAAGAAACAAATTTGCAGTACTTGATAGTTTTAACAAAACTGTAAATTAAGAATTTACTATATAATAAAACATATTAACAGTACATACCAAATCCATGCCAGGAACATCGGCATGCACATGAAGATGAACTTCAATATCTTTGCCTCTTTCCACGGTCTCTGGGATGTATGGAGTACACATAAGTTGGCGTCGGATCACCTGCTGTTCGAGAGGAATAAGAACCCACCACTCAGCACAGTGACCAATGTACAGCTCAAAATGTCTCTTGTACATTTTGCAGTATGGTAGTTTGTCGGGTGAGCTGGATGATCCATGTCTCGATGTTCTTGGTAGATCTGGGGTCAATTGTTAAAAATTAAAATTCATTTGTTGTAGAGGAATGTTATTAAACCGTTACACCTTAATCAACTGACACCAACTGCTTCTATCCAGAGTGATGTCCTAGATTGTCAAGAATAATTGTTTTAAATGTTTTTAAGTTTAAGTATCCATCCTAAATAGCACGAAAGTCCCCTTCACTTCTTCACTTTTTAAAAATGTCCACAAATAAATAGGCATTGCGTATTGTTCTTCATTACATTATAGATGACCACGATATACCTAGAGGCTAGAGGGTGAACTACCAACCAAGTGACCACTTTGAAGGAATTCTAAGACTATAATCAGAATTCAAGATTTCTGGGTTTATTGTCCATATAAATTCTCAAGACTGTTCTTAAAGCGCATGTAATAGATAAGATTTTATTTCCAATTGGTGTTTCATGGATAGTAAACGTAGATAAAATATGGTATCGTATGCTAAGAATGTATTTTTAAGAATTGTGTCTGACAAAGTAGAAGTTGATCTCGGGACATCACTTTCCGTATATCCCAGTATCAAGAATGGGTCAATTTATCAATCTGACCCATTGACTTACCCTTCACAGAATCCCATGAACGGCAAACGATGTCAGGCTTCACTTGATCTGGGTTGACGGTTACGGATGAGTGTGGTATCTTGATCTTAACAGGCTGGTGGAAGATCATGTTAGGAGGCTCACATCTGATCCCAAGACAGGACAATGATTCATCCCCCTGACTGTCTATACTTGGAGGATCTTGTATACTGGTTAATGTTATCTCGCAGGAGCCACTCCCTTGTATAGCCCCTGGTGGGATAATCATCGATATACCAAGGTCCACCAGTTCTATCTGCTTTCCTCCATTACCGACATGAGCTGACACCGTAACCAAGGGTTTGGCGTCTTCGGCTGTACGAAAGATGGAATCAAGAGATTACGAACTACTGGTGGAATGAAGGGTTTCTCTGTATTCAGAGACTAGTGAATTACCGAATATCGAATAGCAGAAATAAAGCTAGTAATTACAAAAAAGGAGCAACATCTGTACTCGTTTGAGGCGGAGAAGATAGAATTCTTTTAGTACACCGTAGGGCAATAACATGTATCAACTCATACTCAAACGCCAACGTTAAGTTTTCGTTTTAATAGCAGCATGAGTGCACTCTAACAGCAAAATGAAGACTGGATGAGTAATATGTATAGCAGTTGAAACAATGCACAATGAAAATGTTGTCATCTGTCTGTATCCTACATTACCTCGATATCTTGTGGTCATCTCTACTGACGGTAACCTATAATTTTGAGGGAAAAGGGGAAACCAAAGATTCATTAGTAGTATTGGTGGCTTCGATTTAGAATCACATCATGTACAAAATAAAAAAGCTTTTGTTCATCATAGTCAGTCATGATTTGAATATAGAAAACATTTCCTTTAACTCATTAACGGAATAGGTAAGCTGAGAGATCGTAATTAATGCAAGAGAAGTTTCCTAAGAAACACCTCGTTTGGCAAATGTTAAGGCAGACATATGAGACTGACCCATCCAGGGAACTAGCCGCTGCATTAATTGCTGTCAAAAAAAGGTTTGCATAACGTTTACCGAAATTAGCCACTTCTTACAGGGCGTTCGTTGACAAACATCCAAAAAGGTATACGAACAAACAGCGCGAGTATTGTTGGCATACAAATATTTTATAAAACAAAAAACAAATTCATAACAATGGTCAAATAAACTTTAGCGTCTGCATGCGAATCAGATTTTTCCCCGTATATGCCAATGCTTGTAAAGACCACTCCCAACATATAGGCCATTTACAAACGACCCCTAAATATCCACAGATCTTTCAAACATGGATAAGTCTCACTCTTTGCATTTTATAATAATAATCACTGCCAAAGAGATAGCGGTGCTTCATGAATACATTTAGTTTTTCCTCTTAAAAAGAAGACTTCCATTTGTGTGAGCCTTTCATAGAATTTACCATTGGTGTATAAATGAATAATGACTATAAATGTGAAGATGTATCCAGCACTTGTGTTGATGGGTTCTACAATTTTGTATAATAACCTTTCTATAACCATACGAAGATGCTATCTCCGAACTGGCCCCATTAATCATCAAAATATGTAGCATGTGAACAAAGATTTCATTACCTTGAGAATATCATCTGTCGGATAAATTCATTGGTAGCATAGTGGATTGGTAGTTTGCCTTTGACATCCCTTATGTCTATCTTTCCGCCGTGCTCCAGAATGTATAAGACCAAAGCCACCTTCTTTCGGAAACGTTCTTGCCGATAGAAATCTTCTGAGATCTGAATCAAAACAATGGGTAGATCAAGGGAGGTTACCAAGATTTGATCTATCTAAAAAACTTCGATAAATCTTTCGTTTATCTTAATTGATAAATTGGCCGCCCTGATTCTTGTGCTCTCGGTCGTAAAGAAAAGGGGAAAAAAGAAGGATTGAAAACGATAAATGTGTTACCATTTAACTTTTAAAAGATCTGTTTCCGTTTAAGCTTGTATGACAAACGCATGCCACCATACAGGGCAAGGGTAAGTTGTCGATATAAGGGGGTAAGGCCGGGCATGGGTAACTATGTTCTGTCGAAATACGGAAACATCCACGGCTGTCCGTGCTAGGGGAGTTTTAAGTCGTCTTTACCTGTTGGGGGTTCGATTTTGTTTCCTCTTTTCTGCTCATGTGATCAGAAAGTATGATGGCTTCATGAAGACAGGTCTTTCCATCGTGCGACTGGATGTTTAAGGAAGATCCTTGGGAAACCAGCGACTCGACAACCAATGTGTGGCCATTTTGAGTGGCGATGTGAATGGCAGTCAATCCTTCATCATCACGGTGATCGAGAAGTCCATTTATCTATAAAAACAAAAAAAAGAGTGTGTAAATTATACATTTTAGTCAGATTCTTTTTAATAGAGCACTGGCAGCATTACGTGGACTTTCAACTAGCTGTTAAAGGCTAAATAATTATTAAGAACACTTTCTTGATTTCTTATTAGCCTACACCTTGTGGAATCTGAATGTGTTGAAATATGAGCCTAGAAACATATGGATTCGAAAATAATAAACTCCATTAAGCTATGTTTGCATCTATTATTACATATTTTCACATTTGTAATTTGACACTTGTTTATAAGTTATATTGGCTCTTCACTGTGTAGAGAAAGGATATATTACACACCTTTGCATGCTCTGCTAAGAAGTCGCAAAAGTTGGCACTTCCTTTCTTTGAAGATAGATGGAGTGGGGTTTGTCCATTGGCATCCCTTACATCAACTAGGGCTCCTTCCTCAAGCAGGACCTTAACGATATCGAGGTCATCCTTCGAAGCAGCAATGTGCATTGGAGTGTAGCCATCATTTCTGTCACCCATGTTCACCTCAGCTCCTTGATTGATGAGATATTTGGTTACATCAATATGACCCTCTTGAGCAGCAATGTGTAATGCAGTCTTCCCGTCGTTATCTCCCTTCTTCGCCTCAGCTCCTTGATTGATGAGATATTTGGTAACATCAAGATGACCCTCATGAGCTGCACTGAGTAATGCAGTCCAACCGTCATTATCTCCCATATTCACCTCAGCTCCTTGACTGATGAGATATTTGGTAACATCAAGATGACCATTGAAAACAGCTCTGTGTAATGCAATCCTACCGTCATTATCTCCCCTATTTACTTCAGCTCCTTGACTGATGAGATATTTGGTAACATCAAGATGACCATTGAAAGCAGCTCTGTGTAATGCATTCCTACCGTCATTATCTCCCCTATTCACCTCCGCTCCTTGACTGATGAGATATTTGGTGACATCAGTATGACCCTCTTGAGCAGCAATGTGTAATGCAGTCCAACCTCCGCTATGTTCCCTATTCACATCAGCTCCTTGACTGATGAGATATTTGGTCACATCAAGATGACCATTGATTGCAGCACTGCGTAATGCATTCCTACCGTCATTATCTCCCCTATTTACTTCAGCTCCTTGACTGATGAGATATTTGGTAACATCAAGATGACCATTGAAAGCAGCAATGTGTAATGCATTCCTACCGTCATTATCTCCCCTATTCACCTCCGCTCCTTGACTGATGAGATATTTGGTGACATCAGTATGACCCTCTTGAGCAGCAATGTGTAATGCAGTCCAACCTCCGCTATGTTCTCCATTCACATCAGCTCCTTGACTGATGAGATATTTGGTCACATCAAGATGACCATTGATTGCAGCACTGCGTAATGCAGTCCAACCGTCATTGTCTCCCCTATTCACCTCCGCTCCTTGACTGATGAGATATTTGGTGACATCAGTATGACCCTCTTGAGCAGCAATGTGTAATGCAGTCTTCCCGTCGTTATCTCCCTTCTTCGCCTCAGCTCCTTGGCTGATGAGATATTTGGTGACATCAGTATGACCCTCTTGAGCAGCAATGTGTAATGCAGTCTTCCCGTCGTTATCTCCCTTCTTCGCCTCAGCTCCTTGGCTGATCAGATATTTGGTGACATCAAGATGACCATTGAAAGCAGCTCTGTGTAATGCAGTTTTACCATTATTATCTCCCCTATTCACCTCCGCTCCTTGACTGATGAGATATTTGGTGACATCAGTATGACCCTCTTGAGCAGCAATGTGTAATGCAGTCCTACCGTCATTAGCTACCTTATTCACATCCGCTCCTTGACTGATGAGATATTTGGTAACATCGAGATGACCACTGAAAGCAGGTCTGTGTAATGCATTCCTACCGTCATAATCTCCCCTATTCACCTCCGCTCCTTGACTGATGAGATATTTGATGACATCAAGATGACCTTCCTGAGCAGCATCGTGTAATGCAGTCTTCCCGTCGTTATCTCCCTTCTTCGCCTCA
Source organism: Strongylocentrotus droebachiensis (assembly GCA_035222895.1). Taxonomy (NCBI): domain Eukaryota; kingdom Metazoa; phylum Echinodermata; class Echinoidea; order Camarodonta; family Strongylocentrotidae; genus Strongylocentrotus; species Strongylocentrotus droebachiensis. The sequence continues at coordinate 45,480 of JAVYIG010002486.1, read as the reverse complement.
GCTCCTTGGCTGATCAGATATTTGGTGACATCAAGATGACCATTGAAAGCAGCTCTGTGTAATGCAGTTTTACCATTATTATCTCCCCTATTCACCTCCGCTCCTTGACTGATGAGATATTTGATAACATCGAGATGACTCTTGATTGCAGCAAGGTGTAATGCAGTCTTCCCGTCGTTATCTCCCTTCTTCGCCTCAGCTCCTCGGCTGATGAGATATTTGGTAACATCAAGATGACCATTGAAAGCAGCTATGTGTAATGCATTCATACCGTCATTATCTACCCTATTTACTTCAGCTCCTTGACTGATGAGAAATTTGGTGACATCAAGATGACCATGTAATGCAGCAGTGTGTAATGCAGTCCTATCGTCACTATCTCTTTTATTCACCTCAGCTCCTTGACTGATCAGATATTTGGACATATCAAGTTTACCCATCCCTGCTGCAATGTATAAAGGAGTCCAGCCTTTAGTATTGCCCTGCTTCACTTTTTCACCCTGACTGATAAAGTATCTTACTACATTAAGATGACCATTCATTACAGCGCTGTATAATGCAGAGCAGCCGTCGTTGTCTTCTATGTCCATATTAGCTCCATGACTGAGTAAAATTGTCGATGCTTTAAGATGTCCGAGTGATGCAGCATGATGTAAGGGTGTTTGTCCATCTGGAGTCGCCTTCTCCACATCAGCTCCATGATTTATGAGATACTCAGTGACGGTCTCCTGACCATACTGGAGCGCCGTGTGTAAGGGTGTGTTTCCATGTTTGTCTGGCTGGTTTATGTTAGAGCCCCGTTTCAGCAGTTTTTTGACAGTTTTGATTTTACCCCTCAATACTGCATCATGAAGTTGTTGATTAATGTCCTCCATACTTGAAGTAGCACCGGTTTATCAGACATCCTAATCTAGCAGGGCTTCTTGTAATCGTCTACTTCTCTCAATACGCTCGACTTCGGAATGTTTCTATTAAGAATCTAAACCTCACGTAGCAGATAGTCCTGTTGCATTTTGCAAGTTACAAGCATAAGTAGACACTACACTGATTTTTCTTCTTCCAAATTCATAATCGCAATGGGCAATTGTCATTTTTGTCGTTTTCAATAAGGTCCAAAGTCTTGTGCAGTGAACCCTAAATCGTGACGCAAATACTCAACGTCATTCAAATATCTGTCATTTCTATACCATTGTTAGGCTTTTCTTCATCTCTTTTTTTTCATCAACAATCAGCAATCATCAACATTTAAATCGACATAAAGCGAGTGCATTCCTCCTCCTTCCCTCTCCCTCTGAAATAAAGGGTGGAAACGTTTATTCCGTTAACTTTTTCACTGACATACATTTACATGAAACTACATAGAAACATTTTCAAGGAGTGAAAAAGTTTTGCCCAAAAAATGACAAACAGTCAATGTTTTACATGTTTTATGACACAATTCCTACTTAAAGAAGAAATACATTTGCCCCCTAGAATGACTCTAGAAAAAAAAAGGAAAAATTAACTCTGATTATGGCACTGGGTATGGTAATGATAATGCGGTGAAGGTGAGGACAAAAACAAATCGACTGAAGATAATCGTAATTGTGCTATCAACGATAACGACGACGACGATGACGAGGATGTGTCCAGTATTTTAATGTGTATGGTGATCACGGTGATGGAGGTGAAGATGATGATCGTGAATTATTTCCAGTCAACAGTATTTATCCGTTGTATTGCAGTCCATAGAGAGTGCATGGCTTAGCACAATACATTTTTTTAAAAGTTTTATTCATGGAAGTCCCGGTTGAAAAGAAGTCAACGTAGTGTACTGCACTTGGGTAAGACATTAATTCTCAGTTACAGCCGAGGTCGTCTGGAAAGCTTAACCTGAGAAAGTTAACTTGCTTCGTTGGATTGAGGTACACATGAATTCTTGTCAATATGTATTAATATTCACCGTGTTGCATAGTTAAACATCGAATGGAGAAGTAAAGAAAGAGACAGAACTGTATAAAGTATAAATCCAAGTAGGGATCGACCTCCCCCCCCCCCCTTCGGACGGAAAGGATATAAAAATGTTTGGGCCTTTCTATTAAGTGGAAAGATTCCAAACTTCAGTAAAACTCATACACACATTTCTTGTTTACACTTGGGTCATGATATAGCCTGACCCTTAAAAAAACTCAGCTTTTAGGTGCCATTGTATATTTTTCTAACACTTTAGGGAGATACGTCGATATGGATTACACTGGAAGAAAGATATTCCTTAATTGACTGAACATGTGTATTTTATCATAATAATTAGATATCTGAACCCAGGCTTCTGGCGGCCATGGAGCAGCATAATTCAATTCGGATACTTAAATTTCCTATAAGGTAATCACTGCATTGCCCCGATTACAAATTTGAATGCATACAATACATAAAATGTAATAGACAAGTTCTTAAATTCGTGGACAATTTTTTCCCCGTTGCAAACTATAGCCTAACCCGGTTTCTTCTACTTCAATGGTCAGACCGGCTACATACATATCATTTGCAAAAGACTTGTGCTCACAGCTAAGTTCTGTAGTAAATAAAGGAAAATTCCAAGTACTTTTTACCTGTTCAAAATGACACATGTCTTTTCCTTTTGTGAAGTACCAATAGAAGCAGCTGAGCCTTCTGAACTTGATTATTTCTCGCTTACATGACGTATTTTGCCTTTCAGTAAGGGGTTACTGTACTCTATTATCGGGGGACCCCTATTATCTATGATTCCATTATGAAAGGAAAATATGTACATTGTTTGGACGGAATGCAAAACACAATTCGAGTCTACTGTAGATCAATTTATCTTTTCTTCATGTACTTTTATGCACAATTTTGTTATGTTAACCCATACTATGCCATTAAAGCACCGTTGTTCAGAACCTGCACGTAAATCCTATACATTATTCTGCCTGGTATTCTAAGAGTTAAATTCTTTTGGGATTCCTCTTTTGATAATATTGCCCCTGATTTCTGGCATCGCTTCAATACTGGAAGGCCTACCATTGTACGTGTGTACACTCCATGAATTGTATCCTCTGTGTTATTCAGTTTGTGACAAAATATTTTTCACGAAGTAAAAGAGACTTCATTGCTTATCTCCTTACAAGTAGCCAAACAAAGTATTGAACTCTTTTTTATTTCGAGAAGCAAAAAAAGTTGTCATAAGTGGAATAAAAAATAAAGGGGGATGAATCAAACACTGGATGGTATTACTTTGTATGAAAGTTTGCTCAACCAAAAGGTATAGATTACATTAGAAACGTTTGAGCGATAAAAAGCTGAACTTGGAAAAGAGATTTTTTCAATGTCTGGGTATGATACGATAAGAATACAATTTCTGGCTTTTTGTCCCGTTCAAGAATTAGAAAAATGGACCAGGTTATAGCCAGTATGATTATGACACGAAATCAACGTTTGACCGTAACCAAGATAGAGATTATCATATTATAGGTCTATATTAAACAACGATGGAGACTACCCTTACGTGTGTGTGTATGTGTGCGTGGCGGGGGGGGGGGGTGAGGTGAGGATGACTTTTTAAAAGCACTCTGGCTCCCAAATGTATGTCAGGCAGCCAATGTCAGTCAGAATTGTTTAAATATAAATCCAAGAAGGAAGCAACACCCACCCCCCTCCCCTCGAACGAAAAGGAATACAAATGTTTGGGACTTTGTATTAAGTGGAAAGATTCCCACCTTCAGCAAAAGTCATATTCACATTTTTGGTTTACACATGGGTCATGAAATAGCCTGATCCGTGAAACTGTTTCCTTTGTAGGTGCCATTGTATATTGTTCTACCACGTTGGGGAGACACGATAATATAGATGACTTGGAGCAAAGATATTCCTTAGTTGACTGAAAATGTGAATTTTATCATATTAATTAGATATCTGCACCCAGGCTTCTGGCGACCATGGAGCAGCATAATTCAATTCGTTTACTTAAATTTCATGCGGGATAATCACGGGAATGAATTTGAAGGCCTATATACATACAATATAATAGACAACTTTGTAAATTCATGGACAGTTTTTCCCCGTTGCAAACTATTGCCCCGCTTTTGCCTTAGCCAGCTTCTTCTACTTCAATAGTCAGATCGGTTACATACATTCATTCGGGAAAGACTTGTGCTCTGCTAATTTTGCAAGTACTTTTGAATTTTGACCTGTTTAAAATGACACACGTCTTTTCCCTTTCTCAAGTACTAATGAAAGCAGCTTAGCCTTCTGGACTTGATTATTTCCCGCTTACATGGCGTATTTGCATCTCACTATAGTGGTGGTGATTATTTTCCCTTACTGCTAAGAAAGCATAAAAATGTTTGTTTGTAAACAACCAGAGGACCGACGGATTTAGGTCCTCTCCGAAAGACCTGGTAATGAGGATAAATGCCTTACCAAAGGGCATTAGCGCATCGCCTTGGTTTCGAACCCGGTTCGCCGGATTACGAGACAATTGATCTACCAACTGAGCTATCGCGCCTCCTCAGGGTTACTGTACTTTATTCTCTATGATTCTAATATGAAAGGAAAATATGTACATTGTTTGGAAGGAATGCAAAACACAATTCGAGTCTATTGAAGATCAATTACATATTTTCTTCTTGTGGTTTCATGCACAATTTTGTAATGTTAACCCATACCGTGCCATTAAAGCACTGTTGTTTAGACCCTTCAAGTAAATCCCATACATTATTCTGCCTGGTATTCTAAGAGTTAATTTCTTTTGGGATTCCCCTTTTGATTATGTGGCGCCTGTTTTCTGGCATCGCTTGGACATTGAAGGGCCTACCATTGTGTGTGTGTACACTCCATGAAATATATACTCTGTGTTATTCAGTTTGTGTCAAAACATAATTCACGAAGTAAAATCGACCCCGTGGCTTATCTCTCTATAGGTATCCAGACAATGTATTGAACTCTTTTTACATATTGCTCCGATTGTCTCATTTTCGCTCGCGTGAACATTGCCAGCACAAACCACTGACCTCTGCCTCCTGAACGGATCATCGCCCAGTTCCATTCACTATACGTTACGTACTATAAAGGCTGTATTGTCTGACCGTTCATGAATATTCATGTTTTTGCTAAACTCGGCAAAATGTTTGCTTTTACTAAATGGAAAAATTACGGTGGAGGGTTGGATGAAATGGACATAATGAAATAGGCAGAAGTGATCTATGATAATTCATGTTTTTTATGTTTCGTGTGCTCGACCTATAACCTTCAAATCGCTTGGTAAACTGAGTCCAAAGTTAGACTTGTTTCACACGTGTATTATAGGCAATGACGAGCTTGCAACCTATTTTGAAAAATTACGGTGGGTGAACTTTCAAAAGTCAATGAGACATGAGGGCTCCAATGAAAGAGCTAGTGATAACGTACGTCGGGGTGGATGTGCTTTTCGTTTAAACAAAAAATGAATTTTTAACGATTTAAAAAAAAAACGTCCATAGGCTAACATGTTAGGCTGCCGACTCAGATCATGCTCTGACGATAGGGGGCGTTGTGAAATGAGACTAACCGGAGCCATATGATTTCGAGAAGAAGAAAAGAAAATTGTTATAAGTAGAATGAAAAGTAAAGGGGGATGAATCAAACACTGGATGGTTTTACTTTCTTTGAAATTTTGCTCAACCAAAAGGTATAGATTACATTAGAAACCTGAACTTGGAAAAGAGATTTTTCAATGTCTGGTTATGATACGATAAGAATAAGATTTCTGGCTTTTTATCCCGTTCCAGAATTAGAAGAAAAAAATGGACCAGGTTATAGCCAGTATGATTATGACATGCCATTTACGTTTGACCGCAACCAAGACAGAGAATATCATATTATAGGTATATTTTCAACGATGGAGACTATACCCTTACGTGTTTGTGTATGTGTGCGTAGCGGGGGAGCGAGGGGTTAAGGTGAGGGTGACTTTTTTAAAAGCATTCTGACTCCCAAATGTATGTCAGGCAGCCACTTTTAGTCAGAATTGTTGAAATATAAATCCAATAAGGAATCAACACCTCACCCCCCCCCCCTCGAACGTAAAGTAAACACAAATATTTGGGACTTTGTATTGAGTGGAAAGATTCCCACCTTTAGCAAAACTCAAACACACATTTCTTGTTTACACATGGATCATGAAATAGCCGACCCATACAAAACTGTCATTTTAGGTGCCATTGTATATTGTACTACCACGTTGGGGAGACACGATTATATAGATTACATTGGAAGAAAGATATCTCTTAGTTGACTGAGCATGTGTATTTTATCATAATAATTAAATATCTGCACCCCGGCTTCTGGCGGCCATTGGGCAGCAAAATTCAATTCGGATAATTAAATTTCATACGAGGTAATCACGGTATTGAATTTGAAGGCATACAATACATAATATATAATAGACAAGTTCGTAAATTCATTGACAATTTTTTCGCCGTTGCAAACTATAGACTAAGCCAGCCATTTTCTTCTACTCCAATGGTCAGACCGGTTACATACATTCAATTGCGAAAGACTTGTGCCCACAGCTAAGTTCTGTAGTAAATAAGGAAAATTCCAAGTACTTTTCACCTGTTCAAAATGACACATGTCTTTTCCTTTTGTCAAGTACCGATGAAAGCAGCTGAGCCTTCTGAACTTGATTATTTCTCTCAGTAAGGGGTTACTGTACTCTATTATCTATGATTTCATTATAAACGGAAAATATGTACATTGTTTGGAAGAAATGCAAAAGACAATTCGAGTCTATTGGACATCAATTTATCTTTTCTTCATGTACTTTCATGCACAATTTTGTAATGTTAACCCATATACTATGCCATTAAAGCACTATTGTTCAGACCCTGCACGTGAATCCCACACATTATTTTGCCTGGTATTCTAAGAGTTAAATTCTTTTGGGATTCCTCTTTTGATTATGTGGCGTCGGTTTTCTGGCATCGCTTCAATACTGTAGGGCCTACCATTGTGTGTGTACACTCCATGAATTGTATTCTCTGTGTTATTCAGTTTGTGACAAAACACAATTCACGAAGTAAAAGAGACATCATGGCTTATCTCTTTACAAGTAGGCAAACAAAGTATTGAACTCTTTTTAATTTCGAGAAAAAAAGGTCGGTATAAGTGGAATGAAAAGGAGAGGGGGATGAATCATACACTGGATGGTTTTACTTTCTATAAAATTATGCTCAACCAAAGGTATAGATAACAATAAAAATGTATTTATTTTTTTTTTTCTAGTATTTTGTCAGGGTAGCCCATTCACCAATAAATAGTGGACTTCCATGGGGCCTTAAATAAACATGAACATATTTACATAAAAATCATTACGTTTATACAGAACAGTTAAATAAAATTCCATAGTACATTTAGAAAGATATAACACAGCAATAATAGACGTGGCACAAACGAGTACTCGTTTGCAAAATAATCATCATTAACCTAGTTCAACTGTAATGCATATAGGAAATTGATGATTAAGAAATGAGAACATTTGAGCGATTAAAAAGCTGAAATTGGATTTTAAAAATATCCATCTAGCTATGGTACGATGAGAATAGAATTCTGGCTTTTTATCAAACGTGACTGCCTTCAAATATACCAAGTTATACCCAGCAAGGTCAACAGTTTATGTGTGTATTTTAACAACGATGAGAGGCTACCCATACGTTCGTGTTTATGTGTGTAAAAGCATTCCGTTTTAATGTTTTTAGAATATTATAATTGTTAAAGAACCTCAAAACAGTTTGGTAGAGGTATAAACTGTTTATATCGAAGGGGTGTGGCGTTGACGCAAACAATTCCCAAACGCCAGATACCCCTCCCCTGTCGATTGTGGGTGGCACGCGTTTCTCGAATTAGTTTTATATATGAGGCTTTTGATTGAATGAATGGTAAAAATGAAAACTAAAATGATTTTTGTTTTAATGTTTTCGTAACTCGGGAATCTTATTTTACTCTCTAAGAGTTTATGGGATGAACGAGGCTTAGGGCAGGCATTTAAGTATAAATTGGGACATTTATATTCTATCAAAATGAAAATGGGTTTCGAAAGGACCCTTGATTTCAATGGTGATGTGTACCATTGTGCTTAGAAAAAAGGTACCTATTAGATACTGCCAAAATCTCATCCCAAACTCCAGTGTATTTTATTGTTGGGGTGGTGGAAGACGTGACTGCCTGACATACATTTGGAAGCCAAAGTGCTTAAAAAATGGCACCCTCACCATACCCCTCCCCCTGCCACACACACGCACACACACGTGCACACACACACACACCCACACACACAAGCGCACACATTTCCCATTCTTCCAGGCCCCGATCAAGAAGATCGGAATAATGCATTATTTGCCAAGCGCAACCTAAACGACACTACCAAGAAGAGGGGCTACAAACAACGAACATTTTGAGATCTATTTATGTAGATCTAAAAGTCAATTCATTGATTATTACAACAGGAAAAATCGTCGAATTGTAAGGGGCATTCAAGCCCTAAACCTCCCCCGTACATGAACATTTATATGACCGGTTAACAAGGGGAAAAAATAGGCAAAGTATTGCATGCCTTCGTCTATCACCGCTATTTACAGGTACTACTACTAGATCATCAACGACAATGGACCGGTTTACTAACATATTCAAATTCATATGTTTCTTCCTGGGGGCCTATTATTGCTAATTTTGCTATAATTGTTTAATGAATACGATTGTTGTGGTAATGCAACTAAATGATAATACAAACCGTATACTCATGATATTAACGAAAACATTATCTGTTACCTAATGTTCATGGTCATTGCAGCAATAGAGCTGAAAAGTTTTTTAACAACCTTGCAATAAAGAAAATATCATCTGAAATGATTAAGCTACTTGATTTACGTGATTGTTGTAGCTATACAATTATAACCGTTTTCATACAAGCTTATAACAACGCATACATTAATTTCAGTTATTACCTAAATAAATGTACATGATAATTGGGATAAAATATATGAACCGTCTTCATAAAACCTTGCAATGAAGAAAATATCTTCTGTGATTATTGTTTTACATACATGACCATTGTAGCAATACAAATAAAACACTAGTTATATAGCCTTATAGTGAATACATTTTGGTCATTAAGTATTGTCGTATTAACATGATTATTCTAGCAATAAAAATTGAACAGTTCTCTAACCAACTTTAAATATGAGGAAACTCATTGTATTCATTACCTTACGTGCATTATCATTGAAGCAATATAACTAAAACAGTTTCATAAAATAAAGAAAACGTCTTCTGTAAATATTTACATTCAAGTAACCAAACTTACACAGTATTCATACAACCTGACGATAAAATATATACATGTAATGCGATTTCTATATAAAGTATACGATTATTGTAGCAACAGGACTAAAATTGTTTTTATTATAAACTTACAAATAAAGAGGGTATGTACTACAATTATTATCTCAAGTAAATGATAGATGTAGCAATAGAACTGAAACAATATTAATACAACTCAGAAAATACCTTCTGTAATTATCATCATATGTATATGATTATTCTAGCAACAGAACAGCACAATTTTCAAACGAGCTTGCAATACAGAAAATATCCTCTGAAATTAATAAGTTTATATACATAACTGTTGTAGCCATACATCTCCGGTCATTTTCATACAACATTATATTAACGCATATATTCATTTCAGTTATTACCCAATGTACATGATCATAGTCGTAAAACAAATGAACAGTCTTCATAAAACCTTGCAATGTAGAAAATATGTTCTGTAATTATTGTCTTATATACTTCACCATTGTAGCGATACAAATGAAACACTAGTTATTAAGCCTTATAGAATAGAAAATCATCGGTCTCTAATCATTGTCTTATTTACATGACTATTCTAGCAATACACATTTAATAGTTTTCTAACCACCTTATGAAGAATCTTGTATTGATTCTATTTATTACCGTACGTGCATTATCATGGCAGCAATAGAACCGAAACGGTATTCATACAATAAGTAAATCGTCTTCTGTAAATATTATCATATCTATACGTTCATAAAAGTAACCAAACTGACACAGTATTCATACAACCTTATGATAACATATAAAAATATGCTGCGATAACTATATGACGTATACGATTATTGTAGCAACAGACTGAAACAGTGTTCATACAAACTAACAATAAAGAAAATATGAACTGCAAATATTATCACAAGTAAATGATCGTTGTAGCAACAGACGTGAAACAGTATTAAAAAATATAGAAAACGTTTGCTGTAAATATTATTTATATATACGATCATTCAAGTCGCCAAGTTGACACAGTATTCATACAACTAAGAAAAATACTTTCTGTAATTATTATCTTATGTATATGATCATTGTAGCAACATAACAGCACAATTTTCAAACATCCTTGCAATACACAAAATATCCACTGAAATTAATAAGCTAGCTATATACATGACTGTTGTTACCTTACATCTAAAGTCATTTTTATACAACATTATAATAACGCTTATATTCGATTCAGTTAATACCTATTACTATACATAATCATCGTCGTGAAAACAAATGAACAGTCCTCATTAACATTTCAATGAACAAAATATATTCTGTTATTATTGTCTTGTATACATGACAATTGTAGCGATACAAATAAAACACTAGTTATACAGCCTTATAGTGAAGAAAGTTTGGTCTGTAATTATTGTCTTATTAACATGATTATCCTAGCAATACAAATTGAACAGTTTTATAACCGCCTTTTGAGAAAACAGAAATTGATTGTAGTTACTACCCTGCGTGCATTATCATTGTAGCAATAGAACTGAAACAGTATTCAAACAATAAAGAAAACGTCTGCTGTAAATATTATCATATATATACGATCATTCAAGTAACCAAATTGACACAATGTGATTGCATTTATTACCTTACGTGTATTATCATTGTTGCAATAGACATGAAACAGTATTTAAACAATAAAGAAAACGTCTGCTGTAAATATTATATATATACGATCATTCAAGTAACCAAACTGACACAATGTATTCATACAACCTTACCATGACATATATACATATACTGCGATTACTATATCAAATAAACAGCTTATGAGGAGAAATTCTGTAAACAGTATCTATATTATATACGATCATTCAAGTAACCAAACTGACATAGTATTCATACAACCTTACGATAACATATAAACATATACTGCGATAACTGTATGAAGTGTACGATTAATGTAGCAACAGGACTGAAACAGTGTTCATTTTAACTCACAATGAAGAAAATATGTACTGCAATTATTATGTCAAGTAAGTGTCCGTTTTAGCAATAGGACTGAAACGGTATTCATTCAACTAAGAAAATACCTTCTGTAATTATTAGCATTTTCATACAACATAATAATAACGCATACATTCGATTCAGTTATTACCTATTAATATAAATAATCATCGTCGTAAAAACAAAAGAACAGTCTTCATTAACCTTTCAATGAACAAAATATATTCTGTAAATATGGTCTTATATACATGACCATTGTGGCGATACAAATAAAACACTAGTTATATATCCTTATAGTGAAGAAAGTTTGGTCTGTAAATATTGTCTTATTAACATGATTATCCTAGCAATACAAATTGAACAGTTTTTCAACCAGCTTATCAGGAGACATATATGGATTGCATATATTACCATCCATGCATTATCATTGTAGTAATAGAGCTGAAACAGTATTCATACAATAGATAAAACGTCTCCTGTAAATAGTATCTATACTATATACAATCATTCAGGTAACCAAACTGACACATTGTATCCATACAACCTTACGATAACATATATACATATACTGCGATTACTATGTCAAATAACCAACTTATGAGGAAAAATATGTTGATTGCATTTATTACCTTACGTGCATTATCAGTGTTGCAATAGACCTGAAACAGTATTCACACAATAAATAAAACGTCTTCTGTAAAAAGTACCCATACTTTATACGATCATTCAGGTAACCAAACTGAGATAGTATTCATACAACCTTTAACATATATATACATATACTGCGATAACTTTATGAAGTATACGATTATTGTAGCAACAGGACTGAAACAGTGTTCATTTAAACTTACAATGAAGAAAATATGTACTGCAATTATTATGTCAAGTAAATGTCCGTTGTAGCAATAGAACTGAAACGGTATTCATACAATAAATAAAACTTCTTCTGTAATTATCATCATATGTATATGATCATTGTAGCAACAGAAGAGCACAATATCCAAACAACCTTGCACACACACAAAAATCCTCCGAAATTAATAATCTACCGTATTTACATGTTTGTTGTAGCCATACATCTAAAGCCATTTTCATACAACATTATAATAACGCATATATTTTTCAGTTGTTACCTACATGATCATCGTCGCAAATATATATACAAACAATCATTCAAGTCACTAAGTTGAAACAGTATTCATACAAACTTACAAACTTACAATAAAGAAAATATGTACTGCAATTATCATCACAAGTAAAGGATCGTTGTAGCAATAGAACTGAAACAGTATTTATAAAACCGTACATTAAAGAAGATATCTTCTGTAAATATTATCACATATATACATATATATACAATCATTCAAGTCAAAAAGTTGAAACAGTAATCATACAACCTTACGATAACATATATACATATACTGCGATAACTATATGAAGTGTACGATTATTGTTACTACAGGACTGAAAGAGTGTTCATTTAAACTTACAATGAAGAAAATATGTACTGCAATTATCATCACAAGTAAATGATCGTTGTCGCAATAGAAGTAGAACTGAAACAGTATTCATAAATATTTTCTGTAATTATTATAAAATGTAGTTATTGTAGCAACAGGACAAGAAAAGTATTCATACGACCTTGCAAGAAGGACAATTTATTCTGTTAATACAATCTTTTGTAACTGAATATTCTAGTAATATATACTTAAACAGTGTTTATAACATTATGATAGATAGAATATTACCTGCGATTATGACCTTATGTTCATTGTCTTTGTTGAAAAAGTAGAAACAAGGAAGTGTTACACAAAGACTAAGATCGAATTTAAGTTGGACTAACATATGGCAGGCAGTTCATGCCACGGTTTGCTCTCACCATTATGATCTTTAAATAATATTTTTTCCTCCAATAATGAAATGAATTCGTCTATAATTATTTTTAAAATCGTTTCCAATGAATGACATGGATGCGTTGAATTCAGCGTTGAATATGAATATGCATTTAAAGGATGCAAGTGAAATCATCAATTATTTTATGCATTATATTTCCAAATTGATATATGGAAATATATATCCTGAACAATGAAAACTCGAAAACATATGGAACAGAATGATGGGTTTCATTTAAATTGTCAACATCATTTCAGTTATTACCCAATATACATGATCATCGTCGTCAAACAAATAAACAGTCTTCATAAAATCTTGCAATGAAGAAAATATATTGAAGAGACATGAGTACTTGTCATACCATTGCATTATTGGGACTGTTTGATAATGTAGGACGTATAGAAAATGTAAATTATGAGAATTTTTATTTAATCAAAATTTCATGAGAAGTACTAAATTTCACAGAAAGTATAAACACTGCTTATATCTGGTTTCAATATTGAGTCTAATTTTGTAAAGTTTGTTCTAGTCAACTCAATGAGGGGATTTCGAGAGCATTTGTTGTAGCCACTTTGAATTGCTCATATATAAATGATTATAACTTTCAAATATTCATAACTTACACATTTTCTGTACGATCCCCTTCTAAAGTCCACTAGTCTGCTTCTCTGATTGTTCTGCTATTTCAAAGATTACTTTACTATCAAGGTTATATTTTTGCTTAATCATTAAGGATGATTAAAAAGGAACCATTATGATATGTAGCTTAACTACATGCCTCTCAACAGCGTTGGCTTGGGAAGAAAATAAAACAACTTCGAGATTCAGGCTGAAAAGCATGCAGACTTGCTATTTATGTTTTTGAAGATGTAGGCTTCTGAGCTGAATGAATGAATCAAGTGATTCCCTTCCTGGGGGGTGTTTCACAAAGCCTTTTTTCAATGATCAATTGACAAAAATCATTGACAAATCTGCTGATAACCAATCAGACGCAAGGATTCCAGTAGCTTATGACAAAAACTGTCATGTGTCATTGATGACAAGTTTTGTGAAATGGGGCCTTGGTCGTGAGATGATGATGGACGTTTCAATGACAGGTTGCCTTCTTATTTGACTCAAAACCTTGTCTAACCCGTTCAAAGTGCCTCCTGGAAGAGCTACTCACTGGAAATACACATAGAAATGGAGAAGAAGAAAGATTGATAGTTTATGTGTAAAAATTAATTGGGTAGAAATACCAGAATTAGATATTTTTGGCGGTGCTAAAAAAAAAAAATAGTGAAGAAGAAAAAAACTACAATATTTGGAGTATCCGGAGGTACTTTTAATTGAGGGTTACAATTAAAGGAACGGTGAAATTGGTAAAGGAGAAAGAAATCCACAAATTTTGACAGCTCATTTAAAGAGTAAAGAACAAATAAAAACAATAATTGGAGTATGGGCGACTCAATGAGGGCGGTAACGAAACAAAGCCTTCTTTACTGCTGTTCTTACCCTAAAAAACTCTGCAACACGACAAGAAAATATTATACACTGTAGTTTCGCAAATTGGGAGAGAGTGTAGTATGGTACTTACGTCCAGGTAGGATGACCTTGGCTGTATGGCCTAACCCAGCATTTTGTAATGCTAGATGAAGATCATATACCTGCTCACTAGGTCGAACCATCCGTCTCCAGTAACGTAGTATCTCACCACAGCCTGATCTTGAGACATAATCAAATGACGAGTCTGGGCGGTTGAAGTATTTGTCTACAGCTGAGTAGGAGACGCCAAGTTGGTAGACAAGGGACTTTAAGTCCTTTGGTGAAGGGATTACATCCATCAGGATCTCGAGAAGATTGTCGGATACATACTGCAATCCCCCATGTCTGCAGAAAAGTAAATTCATAACATTCGGCGGGGAATCAGAGTTTAGGATATATCGAAATGTATAATGCTGCGAATTCAGTTATTTTCGTCATTATGTACATCTGTGAAACATTATATTTGAAAAATGTGCAAAAATTATGAATAAATGAAATGCTAGTTGATTGAGAGTTAATACATTCCTTCGTGAAAAATCGACAGGAACCCTTGTCCTTAGATAAACCACCCTTATCTATAGACCGAGAATCGACTGACAAAAGTTGATTGCCGACCAGTAGCCTTTACTAATTACAGGTAATTATAAGTTTCTAGTGATGGATTACGCGTTAGGCATGATAAATACCTGGTGTAATGATTTGGATCTTTGTCGCAGTTCTGAACCAAAGTGTTATCTTTATGGACATTGCTATAATAAACATATGTACAAATTTACGTAATATTTATTGTTGGAAGAATGAGCGATACATTAATGGATGATAATATTCTTTTACTTACGAATCTGTGGGATCGAATGCATAATCTGGTTCATCTGCGTCAAACGAAATATGAAAATAAAAATACAATATTACTAAGGCGATTATTGTTTCTGTACTCGGGGTTGCTATGTATTTTATATAAAGGATGTGTTTAGAGAGAAAAAGTAATCATACTCAATAATTTAGTTTTTAAGATTTGATAAGTGTCACAAAATGCAATATCCCCATTCCAGAAGATACGAGCAGAAAATTAATTCGTTAAAAACAGATTTCCGATCCGTCCCGGTCTATCCCACAGCTATGTTGTGTAAGTCCTAAACTAGGAAGGAGTGTTTATGGAATCTATTGTATTTTGCAGCATAATTTATTCTCCACCTCTTTCCAACTTAACCTTTACAAAAAGGGTCATTTCAACGCTAACTTTAAAGATCATATGAATAATTCATATTGATCACAGGTACAATGAAGGTACAGAATTGATAATATGTAGGGTCTTTGCGATAACTGGATAAATGAATGACCTATGTTGGGTCTTTGAGGTAACGTGTCACAGAAATGGCTTGTGAATAGTCTTTGAGGTAACATGCTACATTAATGTAATGAGAAACACAAACTATCCTACTTCCTGATAATATGACTTACCCTCAATTGAAAGTGTATCCTCTCTTTCTGCGAGAGTTTCTGACCCTTGTAGTATGTCGATATGGACGTTCTTCTTTCCTTTCTCCTCAGGAGAGAATTGAAGCTCGAAATTCAGAGGGCTGCACTTTCCACCTAGTATACTCTTGATTGGCATCTAGGTTCGAATTCGAGAGGGGAATAATGATAATTATAATAAAAAAATAAAAAAATAAAATAAATGATAACGATAATGACAGCAGCAACAACAACATGATAATAGTAATAACAATAATAATAATGGTGATGACAATACAAAATAAACATGATAATACTTATCCAAATTTAAAATATATCTGTCCAATTGAGAGATTCTATTTTGTAGAATTTAGTATTAAAAAAAAGGAGCTCTAAACCATCGCAGCTAAATATATTTTGTATAAAAACTGCGCTTTATAAATTTATTATTATTATTATCATATTCAGTAAAAGGGCGTCTTTTGAGGTTCTTTGGCGTAGTTTTAGAATGCTATAAACAAGACACCCAAAGACCTCCCTAGACTGGAAACTAGGTGAAAAAAGAAAACGTGGACGTCTGGTAACAACATGGATGACGTTCTGAATGATCTTAACGCACAGAACCTGAGCAGGGGGTGTTTCACAAAGACTTAGATCAGCTTTAAATTGGACTTAAATATGACAGGCCACCCATGGCATTGGTCTCTCAATGGACGTTCAAATCATGGTCATACATCTACAGAATTTACCTTTTTGATAGTTCACTATTGAAGGAAAACATATTATCTAAAGATCATAATTGAGAGACCAATGGTGAAAGCAACCAGTGGCATAAATGGCCTGCCATAGTTAAGTCCAACTTAAAGTTAAAGTTAGTCTTTGGAAAGATAACAAATCTCTTGTGGAGGATCACTAAGGATCACTAGCTGTCCAACTTTACAGATGGAATAGGAGGAACCAAGTCTAAGTAAGTCTAACACGTATATTATGTGGGGATGTGGGTGAGTTTGTGTGAAGGAGGGAAAGCAAGAGAGCTAATGTTTTTGATTTGATGAGATCCGAGCTCGAAATAAGGAAGAGGTTGATCATTCAACTCCTACTAGGTGTGTAAAAGAAAATATGTTTGATTTTTTTCATCCTATCAAATCCATCTACTCGAACCCTCCTAGTACCACATGTCCATTACTACGTATGTATGCTTCAAATTCCTTAAGATCTGTATGTATTTCTGTGCATCCCAGTCTAAAATAAATGATGATTTTACTGAAAAAACTTTACAAAATTATCGATTTCATACTATCTACAGGAAACCCTCCTAGTAACACATGTCCATTGCTATGTAAATATGCTTCATATCCCTGAAGATCTTTATTTCTTTTTTTGCATCCCAGTCTAAAATAAATGTTTAATTTATACTGAAATAACTTTCCGAATCTCGACTCCATGCTCATGCCTTCAGAATACAATGTATCGCTTTTCAATGTGATTCATAATTCCTATTATCATGTAATTTGTGTTGCTGCAAAAATCATCAAGATTTTAAGTGGACTTCAAAGACCATAATGTACTGTAATTTCGATAAAATCATGCATTATTCATTCGAGTCGTATGAACTGAATACATACATATATGTGTGCTGAAGAAATGGATTATTTGCCTTGATACGATTGAACTTCGATAATAAACCCTTTTTTCTTCAACATTCCATATCTAACACTATTCTCTAAAAAGAAGTTATGGAATAACTTTCACACATATTTACCATTCTTTTGTTTCTTTTCGCCCCGTCTTGGTACACAATCTTCAAGTCCACTGATGTTGACTGTATGGAGAACCTGAATTCCTTCATGACTTGGCAGTAGGGTACAGAAGAACTCTTCTCCTTCCTCTTTATATCCTGGAATATGAAAAATACAACTCAAATCTGGAACTGGCAAAACTATTTGGAGGCCTAAAAAAACATATACATAACCATCATTTACACACATATAAAGCTCATTTCGATTGTTTTAACGTAAAAATTAAATGTTAGAAATAAAATGTTCAATAAACAGCCACAATATTAGTTTTTCATTGAAGATTTTGGTCCAAAAATATGTTTACAAGTCCGGATTAATCTTCGAATATCCACAAAATTAAATAGCTACAGTATATGCACTAATACTGCACTTAAGCTGAATATTATACCGATAATATCAGTACTATCAGGACATTAAAAGTGATGCAGTTCCTAAACTTTCCACACGCCTCTTTCAATGACCTCCCTCGGTAAACGCTAATCACAAAACTCTATGCCGTGTATGAACGGTCAAATGTTGTATTGATCCCCACTTCCCATCTGCTACTGTAACAACAAGCAGCATAGTAAAATAATGTACAAGATTACTCAAAACGTCACAGTAGGTACTTCAATATTGATTTCATGATCTAGCATACAGTTTTTAAGGCATAAATTACTTTACACCAGACTAATATTTTTTTCTTCTTTCATCTGGTATTTCAATACAAGGCTATAATTTAAACAATTTATTCGATTTAAGCAGGCACAATGGAAACATTATAATTTCTGTAATATCTACATAGTGCATTTTCGAAAGAATAACTGTACCAGAACAAGTGTTACCATAGACCTTTCATAACTTTAATAGCCCGCACGGGAACCTTTTAATAGTTAGTTAATCAAATGGTGTCATCAAAAGATGTATATAGATTATATGATATAAATACCTCTATGTAGTTCCTATATGGATGAATTATGTATACACGTAGAGTTGGTTTCTCCGCAGGGGTGATGAAGAGAGGCTGGAAGACTACACATCTCAGCTGGAGTCCTTGAAGATCAGTCGATGACAGAGCCCATACTTGAAGATGACGTGTACGAAACTTAATCTTATCTTTAGAGATTTCTGACGTGCGCGGAGTCAGGTTTCTACGACCGAACGTTCCTTTGAAATATGAAATTAAAGATTTTCAAATATTTATTAAACTATCTGACTCCTTGATAATATAGGCTTGTACAATATTGGTTATAATATAAGTAGAGTAGGAATTGATTTCGACTTAGCTTATGTTCTGGTATTTGTCTAGATTAAAGTTACGTTAAGCGAGTCGATTCAAATGGCATAATTGTACTTTTTTATTCTTGAGAAATCATTCAATATTAATTTTCACCAGATTATCATTATATAAATGGATTCTCATGACGAAAAGAGTATCATATCTGTATTTTGAAATCCGTTATTCCTAGTCATTTGTCAAATGATTAGGATTCGAATTTCAAGTGATGATGTTTACTTTTATTTCGAGAGGACAGAATCAAAATATGAAGATAACTTTGTACCTGGTCCAGTTCTTGTATACAAGATAACAGAAGAGTCCTCTGTAAGTTCACGGTGATTGGTACAGTGTGATATTACCACCGTGGCAGACTTGAGCAGTTCTTGTGCCAGAGAACCTTCTACGACTGGCGTAATGACTACCTCACCGTCCCGTATAGGAATCGTTGGAGTATCATGAGTTGGGATGCGAAGAGTTACGACTGATCTCATCCCTTTAGGTATAGCTCCTTCAGGGATAGATACGGCAATATCAAGTTCATCGAAGGTCAGTTCTCCACCCTTATGATCAATGATGCCATGCGAGATGAAAGGCATATAGCTTGGTTGGCATTTCATGGCTAAGGAGGATGAGAAGGAATCAAGTCATCGATGACCCTCAAAATGAATCAAATACTAAATAGTTTATTTATACAAAAATATCAAGTACTGCCAAATTTTGTTCGAAGATATTTCCAAAAGCAGTCACTATTGAGCGCTTTTAGTGTAAAGCGATTGGGAAGCAAGCTTGTAATAATGTATGTTTGTAGGGGATTGAATAAAAACGTTACATTCATCTTGAGTCAGGATTTTCTTCGAGTAAAAAAGAATTAGAATCTCGCTTTTCAAAATGTATTGTTATTGGAACTCTGCTAAATAAAGTAAAGTATGCATGGTCAATTTTATAAAAGATAGAAATCATTGGCAAACTTTCCGAGATGCTCTTGCAAAATTCAAACAAGTTAATTAGTGGTATGACGCGCTACTTAGCTATGATTGATAACTGGGAAACGAATAATTTCCTTTTCATTGTGCGTTACCTCATCTAGCAGCACGGCTAATGATTTCTCCTTCTAAGAAAGATGTTAAATAGTGATAAATTATTTTTCGCTGAATGGGGAATGTCGGTCAATAGTAAATAAAATAAAAAAATTGTCAAAACATTTTGTTTTCTTCCACTGATCAAGTGGGGCTCCACCATTTAATGTAATGTCAAACACAGTGGAGTTGGCATTACCTTCTGCTATCTTGACTGCTGCATCGTTGAAACGGAAAGCCTGAGCAACTTCCAGAAGCCTCTCTCTAGCCCCTCCTTGGTGTACCCATTCTTTAAGCATCTTTAGAGCACTACGGCCAATTATGTGAGGCGGAAAGGTCACAAATGTGCTCATGATCTTCGAAACCACAGAAGGTTTCACATCCAGGCGATGACACAAGTCTAGAAGGTCTGTCTTGGATTCAATGGCTTTTGAGATTTCTTCAAGGCCTGTGGACACTGACAAAAAATGCATATTTCAATGTGAAGGTAAATATCCATGTTAATACATAAAGTATAGTGATGGTGATGAATAAGAACATTGACAGCGTCCAGGATAATGCAATAAACTGTAAAACAGTGATAAATTTAAGGACCAGTAACGAATCCAGAATAATGTCCATGATTTATAGATACATGCTAATACAAATCTGTACCTTCTGAACATCCTCTGTACTGCTGTACATCCTATTGATTTATTGCAAATAAATGAAACAAATGGAATGTGAAGAAAAAAACTGAAAGAGAAGTTTGAACTAGAAAATTTCCTATTAAGGGGTACAGATTATATCTCCTTATCAATACGATTACGATTGAACTCGGCCTTGGATGCTAACGAACCTGTTTTGACATCTGGGATGTTAAACTCAGAGAGGATCTCATCAAGTCTATCTTCTTTTTCTCCCTCTTTCAAACCATTCCACCAAATGTCTACGAGCTGTCGTACGATCTTATAAAGTACTGACGAACTGGGCAGATCGATGAATCCAATAATGAGGTCATCATTTAGACGAAGGGCTTTCCCAAGTGAACGTGCTAATGGCAGACTTCTTATTTGTAGAGCAACACTGCAAAGCTCTTCCGTGCTTGGTGTACCCCCACATTGGTCAAGATCATCAATAATTGCATATCGCTCTACAACAAAATCAAACGATGAAAATCAATTTTATAAACTCAAAATTAATATTTGACATCTTTTTTTTTTAATTGTTGTTTATATTTATCATGCCGTCTGGTATCGTGTTTTACAAAGGGTATGTATATAATGCTATCATTTTCCTAATCATATGAAATTATTATTCAGTTATCCACCTGTATCTGATGTTGTAATGATATCCATATCTTCAGGCTCTAGAGTCTCGCTTGGTTTGGATCTTTTCGGCGGAGAGGTCACCGGAGAGGGCGCCGGAGAGGTCACCGGAGAGGTCATAGGCAAGCTTTTGTCTAAGAGGAAAATATGTAAATATTAAACAGCATGTGTGTCATGACAGTCATAGCAGATATGACTGCTAAGGCTTTACGTTGATTGTGTACCACAGAAGTTTTCTCCTATATCCTATATTTTAGTAAGTGTCGAGTGGGCTCCGCCTTAGCTCGTCTTGCTTTGTGGGACAAGGTTTTGACACGTCAAATGACTGCTATGAACGACCTTATCAGCCCAATATAGTCAACCTGTAGCTTTAAAAACATTTTTATTATCACCAAACATTTCAATTGTATGATACCATTGAAAACAAAGTTCAGTTAAGATGTCTGTTCGTTTCTCCATTTGAATGACCAATTATATAATAATCAATATATACAAGAATTATATATAGCTATTATTTATTAACAATGAAGAAGAAAAATTGCCTGTATCCTGATCCGTAGATGCCAAGGAGACAGATTGCCAGATGCACTTCAACGTCTTAGTCGCTTCAGGACCTGGTCTTTGAGATGCCTTCCACATGCAGAGCATTTGGATGTTAGCGTCCTTGCGATTCTGCAATGTCTTGTGTTTGATGTTCTCAAGCTTATTCGTACTGAATCCAAGCTTTGTGCCAATCTCCATGAAGTCCGTCCACTTGATATGTCGAGCCAATGTAAGCAAGTCTTGGTCAGAAATGTCACTAAACATATTGAGAAGAAATGATGTTTATTGTACTAGAATCAAAACTAATCTTGACTTCTAGTTAGTGAAATGCTTTTCGACAGAAACTGTAATCCATTCAGTCGGATTTTTGTCATGCAGAAGAATAAGTAGATTGCTTCGACCAGTAAAACGTATATAAACAAATTAAGCCATGCATCATTAAAAATCAAATCAATTAACTCATAGCCTGCCATAAGGCTGCATGCACGCTATTGTTCTAGTGCTTTGTACACGCGAGCGAGCTACTGCTTCGCTGCTTCTTGCATGTTTGCAAGCATTCGTAATATTAGTTATTGTTCATGCCCATTGTACTGTGTCTGGTGTTTTGCACGCGCTATTGATCATATGGAAACGTTGTATCATCCGCTCAATCTGACTTGCGTGCATAGAACAAATAAGCATTTTTCCATGAAAAAGTGAAGTTTTCTAAAATGTGCGTTTCTTTCCAGTATTGGGGCGCCCGGAAGTCACTCGGGTAACATTTCATAAAGTATAATATAAAAAGACCATATGCAAATTTTCTGTACTTTTGTCGGAAAAAAATACATTTATCCAGCACAATGTCGTCTCTTTTTGCGTTGGAGAAGAGCAAATAGCGAGTTTCAATCACACTTTGGCCGCTCTCACTCGTTCCACTGTGGTTAAGAGACTTTGGGGCAAGCGGTAAATGAAAATACTAATCGTTAGCTTTCTTCTTGTATCAAACTTGTTTTGATTGATTGTATAATTTTGTCGGAATAAAGGAAACAAAAAGGCTCGACCAATAACTTATCAGCGTCTGAATTGACCTTTTGACCTTGAATTCCCTGATGCAAGCGCACTAATGACGTCATCTTCGCTAAATCGGTGTCTTTTATCGTAAAATGCGACACTTTCACAATGTTTATACATCTTTTTTTTTAATTATTAGTAAGATATAACATATTTGTTTCTGATATCACTGAAGTTTTGGGTTTTATTCAATGAGTAATTTTAAAATAAGAGCCATTTTACTGTTTTAATTTACTGGATCTTACCATTAAAGTCGCAGGGTAGAAAGATGCATTTTCCAACCGCGCCAAATTTAATTTACGTTCCGACATTCTGTTAAATGGGTTCGTACGTGTTGTTAAAAATCCACTGCTTTCTGCTCCAACAAACATCCACATGCGTAGTCGTTTATCAACTAAATTATTCAAATTTATGGATGCTTCCTAACTTCCCAGACGTTTGTGTTGCTGTTGAAGCATTTCATTCACCTGCTATCATTCTTTGTACTCCAATTGCCAGAACGCAAAATGCATTTTGGTTTTATAGTTTCATGCAATTGTACCCCATTCACAGTGGTTTTAAAATTTGTAGCGGCGTTGTAGCGGAGCGGCGACACCGCCATAACACCGCTACAAATGCATTCACAGTAGAAAAGTTATCCCGCTGCAGCAGCGGGATAAATATGATGTACCCATTCACGCTGCAGCGGGTGATTTTTATTACCTCCGTAACAAACACGTGTATGCATGGCTCATGACCCGCGAGTGACCCCGATATGACCGGAAATACTTCAGCGCGGGGTTTT
Organism: Strongylocentrotus droebachiensis; assembly: GCA_035222895.1. Classification (NCBI taxonomy): domain Eukaryota; kingdom Metazoa; phylum Echinodermata; class Echinoidea; order Camarodonta; family Strongylocentrotidae; genus Strongylocentrotus; species Strongylocentrotus droebachiensis. The sequence goes on along the minus strand of JAVYIG010002486.1, from coordinate 21,472 downwards.
CGATTGCTTGAAATTGCGCGCGCTAGCTGTACTTTACACACTATCATATTACTTTTTAAAAAACTAGCATTTTTATTGCTTCCAGTCAGAATGTTTTAATTTTTTGAAGTGTGAAATATTTTTATTTGGATAATTATGATATCTACATAATAATAAAATCAATTTGAATCCACTGGTTACTTTATTTCTGTTTCACTTTATGTTCCCCATTGCTGGAGAACAGAGGTCAGTGATAGGTAAGTAAACAAATCACACGTGTTTGTCGCGGTGTTATAGCGGCGAGCCTTCACACTGAGTAAACACCGCGACAGCAGCGGGACTGTCCCGCTGCTGTAGCTAGGCGAACCTAGCGATTTTGTCGCGGCGTTATCGCGAGGCGGTGTTATCCCGCGATAGTTTATAACGGGTCCGAGCCTTCACACTGAAGACAACACCGCGACAGCAGCGGGACAGTCCCGCTGCTGTCGCGGTGTTTGAGGCCACTGTGAATGGGGTATTAGTCAATAAAAAGAGTATGTTCTACACAATAAAAACAATGTGTGTCCCTATTGTACAATGTATGTTTCTCCTCATTTTGTAATAGTTAATTTACCCATTCACATAATGGAACTACCTGCCCGATGAAGCCAGTGGCCTGTGACCCTGAGCACTCAACACCGTGGGGGAGTCAGTTCGTGGTCAAATTCTTTTATGAGACAAATACAAGCAAACGTTTCCATATGGTACCATCGCGTTAATCCGATTATCTCAAAATAAACTTGGCACTGGGGGGGGGGGGGGAGGATTTGTGGCTTGGCACAACGGGGGATTAGCCCTGTGTCAGGATAAGCGGTATCCGCATGACACGAGGTCCGGACGGATACCATTTTCTTAACGTTTATATTATTTCGTATCTTTTAAAAGTTAAAAACATTTCTACTATATTCATTTGACCAATATATAATATAACGTAAATATCAGAAGAGTCAATGTAAGTTTAGATGTCTGATTTTTCTTGTGTGTCTTGTCACAAAAGGATTACCTTTTAGATTTAAACGTTATTACCTCTTGTAACTCTTCTTCAAATCGCCCTTTCCCCCCTATTTTTGTATTTGCAAAGAAAAATCACATAAGCTCACCAAACCCTTTTACTAGGACCATATGCATGTAACTGTACATTTGCGATTTAGTGGGACTAACTTTACAAAATGGTGATACAAGAATGTTGCAATAAGGCTATATACGTCACAGTGTTGCATATTGGAAGAGTTTGGCTCCAAAAGGTACTACATCCATAAATCCAAGTAAAACAAAACCACTCTTTAAAGAAGTCTGCATGAATATTTTTCATGAATTTATGTTTTTTAAATTGTTGTGGATGTAGTACCTTTTGGAACCGAAATCCTTCATACTATATGTAAGTTACAATGCATGACTTGAATTGTTTAGTGCCAAGAGGATCGATACAACTTTACATTATCATAACAAGACATGCAATGTACATAGATAGATATAATAACTTTTGGAGTTTCGACATTTGCTCTGGGTTTCTCGCGTTAAAAAATATAACACACACGGTAACAATTTTCAGTTAGGCTTGCAGTAAGGTTCAAGATTAGATTTGCGTTAAGGGTTAGAGATCAAATACAATGCTTACCCGGTGGGAGTGATATCTGAGGTACGGTGACCAAACATAAAGGACGTCATTGTTGCATTAAAAAGAAAAGAAAAATAGTTAAATTAGATTCTTCGGCATAATCACAAATGATTCGGTGAAATAATATTTGTGTTTATAGTTTTTTTCTCACAATGTCTTCCTTCCATAATTGGCTAATGTATTTTAGAAGAGTAAACAATTTCGCACTCTATGGTTGTTACTATTACTATCGTCATTATTACTATCGTGATTATTCCTGTCAATGTTGTTATTATCATCATCATTGTAATTATCTAATTATCATAATGCATTGTTATTGCTGGTTTTGTTATCATTATTAATTATTACATCACTATAATCGTAATCTTTATTCTATCTAAGTCTCTATTGCAGTGCTTTCATTTTTGGTATTAACGGTCCCTTTGCCAATAACTTTATATCAGGTTTTTATGATTCTATAGTCCGTTGCAGTTCTTAAAACACGTAAATTATCAGAAAGGCTCATCTTTAGTAAGATGGCTATCACGCTTTTCATCTATAGCGCCATCTTTGTGGAAATAGTTTTCATCCTTTCTTCATCTCTCAGAAGTGTAATATAATTAAACTGAATGTACTAGTTATATAGAAACATATTGCGCCACAACACTAATGACTATAATATCATTTATATCAACGTAGAACTAAATCAAGAGATAAATACACAGCTTTAGTACTATGTATTTTGAGTCATCAGGCATTATGTTTGATGTGCTTAAGAGTGTTGAGAATCTGCTGATAAATCTAAATGAGCAACAGTAAAGGTTTAACCTGTCATTTTCGTCTTGTCTGCCTCTGTTTCTGCAGACTTCAGGAGTGAAACAAGCACTTCGTTCAGGTTTTGTTGTGGTAGTTGTTTCTCTTTCCATGTTCTCAACATGTCGCAGATGGCCTCTTGTCTGTCTTTGAGCCTCTTATACTCTATTGCATCCAATTGTTGTATTTGGAAACCAAGAGCAACTCCCAGGTCATAAAAGTCGTCTATCGAAAGCGATTGAGCGATTTTCCGGACATCTTCCTCCGGGAGATCATTTCGAGAAGTTCCTTCGATTTCTCTGTTAAACAAATACATGTTTTACTGTATCTTAATTTTAGTTACTATGCATTTCCTGCATGGTGTTACATTATAAAATGTTGAAGAACTTCCGAATTTCGTTAAAATTTTCTACAAAAGGAAAAAAAAAAGCAATAATATTAATGCCTTGTATTTCAGATAATAGGCCTCGTGTCATTTAATATATTCAACGAAATTGTAATTGAACGTAGAGGAAAAAATGTCGTTAGGCACCTTAATTGAACTTAAATTATTTGATTAAATGTGAATAGAATAATAACGATATGCTTACCGGATAGCTGGAGTAAATTCAGGACTCTTGATTTCCTCTGTAATAATGTAAAACCATTTAAATCATCATCATTTTAAAACATTCATTGTCCCAAGTAAATGTCAAGACAAAGACGATTCAATTGAATGAAAACTATAGATATTAGTGAATGTGTAATGTCTACCAATACATTTAAAACGCGTGTATGTCCTAATTGAGCAAAATATCTTTGTTTCATAAGAAACTCTCATGAAAGCTTATAAGAAAATAATCTCTTATATGCCTGCGCAGGTATATCTTTATACAAAATTGACAATTACATTCATTTTCCCGAGTAATGCTTTCCTGTTAATAAGTAAATTTTATGAAAGTAACAGCCGGAGCTAAGCATGTTAAAGGTAATACAATGTTTTGGGAATTTTTGAAATTTGGTTGGATAGTGATTTAGACAATTTTTAGATATTTGGATGCCCCTGCGGATGTATTATAAGCACTAGAAAATTTAACCCCTAAAACACCTCTGCTTTCGAGATTACTTGAATAAACAAATTTACCAGTGCTCCCGGTAAATTTTGATAAATTTCATATTGCGCCTACGGCCGTACACTGGTAGCTGCGACCATGAAAATCTCAGAATATGTAGTTGTGATATATAATTTCCAAACCGGAATAGCTAATTGGTCGATTTTAGTCAAGAAACATTGTTTTACAGCTTAATTAATATCTTGACCTTGAGAGGGAGCTATACAACATAAAGAGTTTATTATTATAAGTTCATAACTTTAGACTCGATTTCAATCGCGACAACGATCTCTGTATATTGTAGGATCGCATATGCTTCCAATATGTTCATTTGAACCGAATTCATGACCCCTTACCAAAACTTTGTATTACCTTTAAGGAAAATTTACTTGCCACTTCAAAAAGAACGTGGACAAAAATAACGTTCATTATAATAAAGCAAAGCTCGTCTCAAAAAAAAAAAATAGTCAATCCCTCATTAATGCAAGACTGGGATGGGTTACAGATTGAAGACAAACCTTCGTATTTCATGACGAATGATATTGATCGAGACATTCCCCGTTTCCCAGACTGTGTGATTGTGACGGTTATCACGTTTAATAGGGTATCGTCTTCACTCGGAGGCACTTGTAGGACTACATTATGTCTCATTCGGTTGTGAATTTCCTTTACAGAGAGCACCTAAAGGATGAGAAAAATTAGAGTATTAAGACAATTTTTTTTCTTCATCTGAAAAGTAACAAGAAAAGGGGTTCGATATCCGTATTTGCGGTTTTATGTTACTAGTTATTTTCTGTATTTATACTCATACTCGTTAGCCCAAAGGAAGCGGCTTTCACTAATTAGATGGGGTAAACCTGCTACGAACGCCTTACGAACGATATTCAGTCCATTTCGTAAGTTCTTCTTAAGAAGGCCGTACGAACGTCGTATTAACATCGAAAGAACCACGCAATATCTTCGTATATTTCGTAGGGTGGAGGGACAAGTCTAGAAGTCTAAAATTATTACAATGATCGTAAGAACGCCTGAATTTGTTCATAGAGGTTCTTATGGCGTTCTTAAGAACGAATTACGAACGAAGATTCGTATGGCCTTCGTACGAACGACTCCTGGCTCTCGTTAGGCGTTCGTAAACAAATTATACAATTTATGCATCGATTTTTTTTGTGCAACCCGACAAAACATAGCCCAAAATCGTGAGATATTCTTACGAACGACTTGAGAATGCCGTCAGTTACACGTACGACCATCTGGCGAGAACAAAAACTCGAAGATGACCGTAAGTCTGACGTAAGAAGGACTTGAGGTAGTCTTATGAAACTAAGGGAAAAAATTAAACGGCGTTCGTAAGAAGGACGTAAGAAACTATGCCCCTTCTACGAATCTCTACGAACTCTGTGACCGTCGCTCAACACGAAAACCAATATCATAGTAGGAAACTTTTAGTACAATGTGACATAATTTAAGATGTATTCCCATAAAAGCGATACTTGAATGCAAACTATGGGTTCAACTACTGACACACACTATGTAATGATATCAAGTTTTACATAGATTATATTATATATACACAGGACCGTACGAAGTGGGGGGGGGGGAGGGGTAAGAACACATTTTGTTTTCTCCCGAAAATTTAAATAAATTGACCGATCGATATTTCGTTCCGTCGGGAGGGGGGGGGGGGGGTAAGGTCACCTTTTTTTTGGTCACCCATTAGGAGTGGTTTCCTCAAAAACACACACGCGAACAAAATCCCCTTTCCCCTCTTTTTTCTTCTTCTACTTTTTATTCTAATAATTTACCTTCTTATAGTCTTAATAAACCAGTATATCCTTTTACCTCAGAGTAGCTATTACCTAGAGTTACTTTTCATTGGTACAATTTGTCATATTAGTATTTGTTTTAATAAACAACATTTCGCCTCTTTCATTTGTAGTTTGTCAATTGTGTAATCGTTGGATATTAATACGTTCTGATACCGTTACTATCCTCACTGCCCTCATCTCCTCTTTCTATCCCCACTTGATTCTTCTTCTTCTTCTTTCTCCTCCTCTTCTACTTGTTCCTCTTCTTCTTCTCCTCCTCTCCTTCTTCCCCACCTCTTCTTCTCGTTCTCTCCTTCTTCTCGTCCTCTTCTTTCTTTCGTCCTTTTCTTCTTCCTCTTCATTTTCTTCTCAATGTTACCATATTATCATCCTCTTTTCTTTTCTTTCTACACCATCATCACGTTGATACCTGTACGATTTTTTCGGGCAATCTTTCGAGGTTTTCTCAAATTTGCTCTGTAAAGAAAGTTTCATTAACTTTCATTGACTTAGTTATTGATAACGGAGTAGATGTGTTTAAAGCATTGATTGTATAGGATATTTTTATATTTATAATTATATTAGGGTGCACATATGATTGAAACTTTATGTAAGGAAAATAGAAAGTTCAATTTCTACTTAAATACAGAGCAAATGAGAAGGAATCTCGCAAGATATGTGACATAGTTGCCTATTTGTGTACGCTTGATCGTAAGTTCAAAATCTTCATAACTTTCTTGATTTCAATCGGATATTGCTCAACTTTCACTGACCCATTATTTTCTCTTTTCTGCTCCATTAAATTGAACTTCATATCAGGGTGGATTTTCACTTTTAGGACAAAACTGATTTTCGTACCTTGGTTTCTGCCATCTTCCCCTCAACATCAGGTTCCACTGTAACTTCACCTGAATCAGATATGACGCTAAATGGGACCGGTCGATGTGCCTTGCGGTACGACTGATGCTTCTCCTCATGTAGAACTTCCTATTTAAAAGCAGGGAGGACCAGCAATTGAGTAAAACATGGGCCTGATGAATCGGAAAGTTTTCCGGTTCTCATGGAATTTTTTCTTGACATAGTTGGAGGTATACCTGGGGTTCACTAAAAAACACTTTCTTCACAATCATTAACGTGGTTCTATTCAATTTAATTGCCATGGAATTAAAAACGTCGATTGGAGAAATATGGGAGTATATATCAGATATATCAGATGGCATTTCGGAAAAACAAATAGGCCGCGGATGGATGATTTTTAGGGACACTAGGATGTCATTCCGTACGTTATCCTGGTGCTATCCAAGAAAATTCAGCTTGTTACCCACATTGTATAGGCTTTGGCATAAATGCCATGCTCGGAGTAGTTGTTAATGAAATTATGTCTAAAGACATTATTTTTACAACGGCGTACAGCAATTTTAATCACACTTGTAAAAATCCCATCAAATCTGGTGTAAGCAAGCTGTGAGGCCTTGCACAAAATACCAGAAAGTTAGATTTTAAACAACAACCACATTATCTTCCGAAATTTGCAGTAATTGAGAGTTTTAACAAAACTGTAAATTAAGAATTTACTATATAATAGAACATGTGAATAGTACATACCGAATCCATGCCAGGAACATCGGCATTCATTTGAAGATGAACTTCAAACTCTGTGCCTCTTTCTACGGTTTCTGGGATGTATGGAGTGCACATAAGTTGGTGTCGGATCACCTGCTGTTCAAGAGGAATAAGAACCAACCACTCAGCACAGTGACCGATGTACAGCTCAAAATGTCTCTTGTACACTTTGCAGTATGGTGGTTCGTCGGGTGAGCTGGATGATCCATTTCTTGATGTTCTTGGTAGATCTGGGGTCAATTGTTAAAAAATAAAATTCATTTGTTGTAGAGGAATGTTATTAAACCGTTACACCTTAATCAACTGGCAGCAAATGCTTTTTTCCACAGTGATGTCCTTGATTGTCAAGAATAATTGTTTTGAATATATAGTTTTAAGTTTAAGTAACCATCCTAGAGAGCACGAAAGTCCCCTTCACTCCTTTTTTTTTTTAAATTTCCACAAATATATAGGCATTGCGGATTGTTCATCATTACGTTATGGATGACCACGATACATATAGAGGCTAGAGGGTGAACTACCAACCAAGTGACCGCTTTGGAGGTATTCTAAGACTATAATCAGAATTCAAAATTTCGGGGTTTACTGTCTATATAAATTCTCATGACTGTTCTTAAAGCGCATATACATTATTCCAATTGGTGTTTCATGGATAGTAAACGTAGATAAAATATGGTATCGTATGCTAAGAATGTAATTTAAAGTGTTGTGTCAGACAAAGTAGAAGTTGATCTCGGGACATCACTTTCCGTATGACCCAGTATTAAGAATGGGCCATTTTATCTATCTGACCCAATATTATTGACTTACTTTTCACTGAATCCCATGAACGACAAACGATGTCAGGCTTCACTTGATCTGGGTTGACGATGACGACTGAGTGCGGTATCTTGATCTTAACAGGTTGGTGGAAGATCATGTTTAGAGGCTCACATCTGATCCCCAGACAGGCCAATGATTCATCCCCCTGACTGTCTATACTTGGAAGATCTTGGGGATCTTGTATACTGGTTAATGTTATCTCACAGGAGCCACTCCCTTGTATAGCCCCTGGTGGGATAAGCATCGATATACCAAGGTCCGCCAGTTCTATCTGCTTTCCTCCAGTATCGACATGAGCAGTCACCGTAACCAAGGGTTTGGCGTCTTCGGCTGTACGAAAGATGGAATCAAGAGATTACCAACTACCGGTGGAAATGAAGGGTTTCTCTTTTCCAGAGACTATTGAATGACTGAATCTCGGGAACATCAGATATAAATAAAAGAAGCAAAATCTTTACTCGTTAGAGGCAGAGAAGATAGAATTCTTGCATGTCCAATGAATATGTAGTACACCGTAGGGCAATAACGTGCATCAACTTAAATGTCAACGTTAAGTTTCGTTTTAATAGAAGTATGAGTGCACTCTCAACAGAAAAATGAAGACTGGATGAGTAATATTTATAGCAGTTGAAACAATGCACAATGAATTAAATGTTGTTATCTTTCTGTATCCTACATTACCTCGATATCTTGTGATCATCTCTATCGACGGTAACCTATCATTGTGAGGGGAAAAGGGGAAAACAAAGAGTCATTAGTATGAATCACATCGTGTAAAAAATAAAATAGCTTTTGTTCATCATAGTCAGTCATGATATGAATATAGAACAAAAATGTTTTCTTTTACTAGGATCGGACTAGGTTAGCTGAGAGATCGTAATTAATGCAAAATAATTTCCCTAAGAAACACCTCGTTTGGCAATGTTAAGGCAGACAAATGAGACTGACACATCCAAGGGAGTAGCCGCTACCTTAATTGCTGTCAAACAAAAGGTTTGCATAACGTTTACCGAAATTAGCCACTTCTTACAGGGCGTTCGTTGACAAACATCCAACAAATTATACGAACACGAATTCGCTGCACAGCGCGAGTATTGTTGGCATACAAATATTTTATAAAACGAATAACAAATTCATAACACTGGTCAAATAAACTTTAGCGTCTGCAAGCGAATCAGATTTTGTCCAGTATATGTCAATGTTTGGAACGACCACTCTGAACATAGGCCATGTACAAACGACCCCTAAATATCCACAGATCTTTCAAACATAGATAAGTCTCACTCTTTGCATTTTATAATAATAATGACTGCCAAAGAGATGGCGGTGCTTCATGGATACATTTAGTTTTTCCTCTTTAAAAGAAGACTTCCATTTGTGTGAGCCTTTCATATAATTTACCATTGGTGTATAAATGAATAATGACTATAAATGTGAAGATGTATCCAGCACTTGTGTTGATGGGTTCTACAATTTGGTATAATAACCTTTCTATAACCATACGAAGATGTTATCTCCGAACTGGCCCCATTAATCATCAAAATATGTAGCTTGTGAACAAAGATTTCATTACCTTGAAAATATCATCTGTCGGATAACTTCATTGGTAGCATAGTGGATTGGTAGTTTGCCTTCAACATCCCTTATGTCCATCTTTCCGCCGTGCTCTAGAATGAATAAGACCAAAGCCGCCTTCCTTCGGAAAAGCTCTTGCCCATAGAAGTCTTCTGAGATCTGATTCAAAACAACCGGTAGATCAAGAGAGGTTACTAAGATTTGATCTACCTAAAAACTTCGATAAATCTTTCGTTTAACTTAATTAATAAAATTGAGCTATCGGTAAAAAAAAAGGGGGTGAGGGGAAGAAGGATCGAAAACGATAAATTTGTTACCATTTAACATTAACAAAAATCTGTTTCCGCTGAAGCTTGCATGACAAACGTATGTCACCATACAGGGCAAGGGTAAGGTGTCGATATAAGGAGTTAGGGCCCGCGGCCGGGCATGGGTAACTTTGTTCTGTCGAAATACGGTAACATCCAGGGTTGTCCGTGCTAGGTGAGTTTTAAGTCGTCTTTACCTGTTGGGTTCTTGTTTGCTCTGTTCTGCTCATGTGATCAGAAAGTATGATGGCTTCATGAAGACAGGTCTTTCCATTGTGCGACTGGATGTTCAAGGAAGATCCATGGAAAACCAGCGACTCGACAACCCAGGCGCGGATCCAGGATTTCTTAGGGGAGGGGGCCCAACTTCTTTCATTTTTGTTTGCTCCCGAAAATTGGAAAATCGCGCCGGCCGAAAAGTCGCTCAGTGGGGGGGGGGGGGGTAGTGAGCACATTTTTTTTTTTTTTGGTCCTCGAAAATTTTTCAATTTGCACCCCCCCCTTGAGCGCCAGGGGGGGGGCCCAACCCCCCAAAAAGGTAAAAATCACGTGATTTTACATGATTTTTTTTCTCAAGGGGGGGGGCCCGGGCCCCCCGGGCCCCCCCCCTGGATCCGCCACTGCGACAACCGGCGTGTGACCATTTTGAGTGGCGAGGTGAATGGCAGTCAATCCTTCATCATCGCGGTGATCGAGAGTTCCATTTACCTATAAAACAAACAAAAAAAGAGTGTGTAAATTTTACACTTTAGGCAGAATCTTTTTAATAGAGCACTGGCAGCATTAAGTGGACTTTAAACTAGCTTTGAAAGGCTGAATAATTATTAAGAAACACTTTCCTGAATTCTTATTAGCCTACACTTAGTGGAACCTGAATGGGTTCATATCTAAGCCTATATGGATTCGAAATAAATTCCATTTAGCTATGTTTGCATCTATTAATATAGATTTTCAAAAATGACACTTGTTTATTAGTTATATTGGCTCTTCACTATGCAGAGGGAGGATATATTACACACCTTTGTATGCTCTGCTAACAAGTCGCAAGAGTTGGCAGTTCCTTTCTTTGAAGATAGATGGAGTGGGGTTTGTCTATTGGCATCCTTTACATCAACTAGAGCTCCTTCCTCAAGCAGGACCTTAACGATATCGAAGTCACCCTTCATAGCAGCAAAGTGCAAAGGCGTGTAGCCATTTCTGTCACCCATATTGACCTCAGCTCCTTGATGGATGAGATATTTGGTTACATCAATATGACCATTCTGAGCAGCAATGTGTAATGAAGTCCTACCCTCATTATCTTCCCCATTTACCTCAGCTCCTTGACTGATGAGATATTTGGTGACATCAAGATGACCCTCCTGAGCAGCACCGTGTAATGCAGTCACACCATCATTATCTCCCTTATTCACCTCAGCTTCCTGACCGATCAGATATGTAGTGACATGAAGATGATCATTCAGAGCAGCACTGTGTAATGCAGTTTTACCCTTAATATCTCCCATATTCACACCAGCTCCTTGACTGATCAGATACTTGGTGCCATCAAGATGACCCCCTTGAGCGGCTATGTGTAATGCAGTGCAACCCTCCTTATCTCTCATATTCACTTCAGCTCCTTGACTGATCAGAAATTCGGTGACATCAAGATGACCCTCACGAGCAGCAGCTTGTAATGCAGTCAGACCCTCATTACCTCCCACATTCACTTCAGCTCCTTGACTGATCAGAAATTTGATGACATCAAGATGACCCTCATGAGCAGCAGCTTGTAATGCAGTCAAACCCTCATTAATTCCCATATTCACTTCAGCTCCTTGACTGATCAGATATTTGGTGACATCGAGATTACCCTGCAGAGCAGCACTGTTTAATGCAGTCAAATTCACATTAATTCCCATATTCAATTCAGCTCCTTGGCTGATCAGATATTTCACTACATCAAATGTACCGCTCCCCGCTGCAATGAATAAAGGAGTCCAGCCTTTAGTATTGCCCCGATTCACTTTTGCCCCCTGACTGATAAAGTATCGTACTACATTAAGATGACCATTCATTACAGCGCTTAATAATGGAGACCAGCTGGCCTTGTCTTCTTTGTCAATACTAGCTCCATGACTCAGCAAAACTTTTAATGCTTTAAGATGTCCGAGTGATGCAGCAAGATGTAAGGGTGTTCGTCCATCTGGAGTCGCCTTCTCTACATCAGCTTCATGAGTTATGAGATACTCAGTGACGATCTCCTGGCCATACTGGACCGCCGTGTGTAAGGGTGTGTTTCCATCTTGGTCTGGCTGGTTTATGTTAGAACCCTGTTTTAGCACTTTTTTGACAGTTTTGATTTCACCCCTCAACACTGCCTCATGAAGTTGTTGATTCATGTCCTCCATACTTGAAGTAGAACCAGGTTTATCAGACATCCGAATCTAGCGGAGGTTCTTGTAATCGTCTACTTCTCTCTATACGCTCGACCTCGGTATGTTTCTATTAAGAATCTAAACCTCACGTACCAGATAGTCCGGTTGCATTTTGCAAGTTACAAGCATAAGTAAACACTACACTGATTTTCTTTTTTTCAAATTCATAATCGCAATGTGCAATTGTCATTTTTGTCGTTTTAAAGTTCCAAAGTCCTGTGCAGTGAACTAAATCGTAACGCAAATACCCAACGTCATTCAAGTATCTGTCGTTAATAGGCTTCTCTCCTTCTCTTTTTCATCAATAATCAGCAATCATCAACATTTCAATCAATATAAAGCGAGTGCACCCCCCCCCCCCCCATTCCCTCTCCCTCTAAAATGGAGGGTGGAAACGTTCATTCCGTTCTTTTTTTTTTAACGGACATATATATACATGAAACTACGTAGAAACATTTTCAAGGAGTGAAATAGTCTTTCCCAAAGAAGGACAAACAGTCAACGATTTACATATTTTATGACACAATTCCTTATAAAGAAGTATACATTTGCCCCCTAATGACGTTTCTTACTATAAGATTATTGAAATACTTACTATTCGTGGAGGACACTGATTCGTATCCTTTAATAATTGCATTACTCATGAAAAATACATATATTAACTCTCATTATGGCACTATAGGCATGGTAATGATACCTGGCCCCCACTCAGTGCTATTTAGGGTACGCATATGCATGTTCCCTCCTTTTGAAAACACCCCCCAAGTCCGGTGTGTAAATGTCAATACGGGCCGGATTTTTGTGTACTACGAGCCGGACTTTGGTGTGTGAAAAGTACCCCTTTACCGGACATTTTGGTAACACGCATGGTATCCCTCAGTACACGGAGTGGGGGGGGGGGGGGGACCTTGTAATGATAACGCGGTGAAAGTGAGGAAAAGAATCCGACTGAAGATATTGGTAATTGTGATATCAACGATGACGATGACGGCGGCGATGATGTGTCCAGTATTTTAATGTTTATGGTGCTCACGGTGATGGAGGTGAGGATGATGGTCGTGAATCATTTTAAGTCAACAGTATTTTTCCGTTGCATTGAAGTCCACGGAGAATGCATGTCTTAACAAAATACATTTAAAAAAAGTCTTTTGTATTGAAGTCCCGGTTGAAAAGAAAAAAAGAACGTGGTGAAGTGCCCTTGGGTAAGACATTAATTCTCAGTTACAGCTTAGGTCGTCTGGAAGGCTTAACCTGAGAACGTTAACCTGCTTCGTTAGATCGAGGTACACATGAATGTGTCAATATGTATTAATATTTACCGTGATACATAGTTAAACATCGAATAGAGAAGTAAGGAAAGAGACAGAATTGTATAGAATATAAATCCAAGAAGGGATCACCCCCCCCCCCCCTGGACGGAAAGGAAATACAAATGTGTGGGACTTTTTAAATGGAAATATTCCAAACTTCAGCAAAACTCATACACACTTTTCTTGTTTACTCATGGGTCATGAAATAGCCTGACCTATAAAAGACTTTCCTTTCAGGTGCCATCGTATATTTTTCTACCAATTAAGGGAGACACGATGATACATAAGAAGAAAGATATTCCTTAGTTGAGAGAACATGTGTATCTGCACCCAGGCTTCTGGCGGCAATGGAGTCAGCATATTTCACTTCGGTTACTTACATTTCATATGAGGTAATCACGGCATTGCCTGATTACAAATTTGAATAAATACAATACATTAAATATAATCAACAAGCTCGTAAATCCATGGCCATTTTTTTTCCCGTTGCAAACTATAGCCTAACCCAGTTTCTTCTACTTCAATGGTCAGACCGGTTACATACATTCAATTGCGAAAGACTTGTGCCCACATCTAAGTTCTGTAGTAAATAAGGAAAATTCTAAGTACTGTTGACCTGTTTAGAATGACACATGTCATTTCCTTTTGTCAAGTACCAATGAAAACAGTTTACAGCCTTTTGGACTTGAATATTTCCCGCTTACATGACGTAGTTTGCCTTTCATTAAGGGGTTAATGTACTCTATTATCTATGATTCCATTATGAAAGGAAAATATGTACATTGTTTGGAGGGAGTGCAAAACTCAATTCGAGTCTATTGTAGATCAATTGATTTTGTTTCCATGTAGTTTCATGCACAATTTTGAAATGTTAACCCATACTGTGCCATTAAAGCACCGTTGTTCAGACCCTGCAAGTAAATCCCAGACATTATTCTGCCTGGTATTCTAAGAGTTAAATTTCTTTTGGATTTCCCTTTTGATTATGTGGCGCCTGTTTTCTGGTATCGCTTCAATACTGAAGGGCCTACCATTGTGCGTGTGTACACTCCATGAATTGTATCCTCTGTGTTATTCAATCGTGACAAAACATAATTCACGAAGAAAAGAGACTTCATGGCTTATCTCTTTACAAGTAGGCAAACAAAGTATTGAACTCTGTTTAATTTCTAGAGGAAAAAAATGTCGTTATTAGTGGAATGAAATGTAGAGGGGGTTGAATCAAACACTGGATGGTTTAACATTCTATAAAATTATGCACAACCAAAGGTATAGATCAAATTAGAAATAAGAACATTTGCGCAATAAAAAGCTGAACTTGGAAAAGAGATTTCTCAATGTCTGGTTATGGTACGATAAGAATAAGATTTCTGGCTTTTTATCCCGTTTCAGAATTAGAAGAAAAAATAGACCAGGTCATAGCCAATATGATTATGACATGAAATCAACGTTTGACAGTATCCAAGATAGAGATTATCATATTATAGGTCTATTTTCAACGACTGTTGTGGCTACCCATACACGTGTGTGTAAATGTGCGTGGCGGGGGGGGGGGGGGGGGGGGGGTGGGGGTTAGGTGAGGGTGACTTTTTTAAAGCACTGTGGCTCCCAAATGTATGTCAAGCAGCCACTGTTAGACAGAATTGTTTAACTATAAATCCAAGAAAGGGATCACCCCCCTCCCCTCTCCGGATGGAAAGGAAATACAAATGTTTGGGACTTTTTATTAAGTGGAAAGATTCCGAAATTCGGCAAAACTCCCGGCAAAACTCATATTTCTCGTTTACACATGGGTCATGAAATAGCCAAAACGGTAAAACTCTTTCTTTGTAGGTGCCATTGTATACAGTTCTACAACGTCTGGGAGACGCGATAATATAGATTACATTGGAAGAAAGATATTTCTTAGTTGACTGAACATGTGTATTTTATGATAATAATTAGATATCTGCACCCAGGCTTCTGGCGGCCGTGGAGCAGCATAATTCTGCACGCAAATCCCATACATTATTCTGCCTGGTATTCTAAGGGTTAATTTCTTTTGGAATTCCCCTTTTGATTATGTGGCGCCTTTTTTCTGGCATCGCTTCAATACTGAAGGGCGGTCCATTGTGCGTGTGCCCAATCAATGAATTATATCCTCTGTGTAATTCACGAAGTAAAAGAGACATCATGGCTTATCTCCCTACAAGTAGGCAAACAAAGTATTGAACTCTTTTTAATCTTGAGAAGAAGAAAAATGTCGTTATAAGTGGAATGAAAAGTAGAGGGGATGAATCAAACACTGGATGGATTTATTTTCTATAAAATTATACTCAACCAAAGGTAAAGATAGCAATATACATTTATTTATTTATTTATTTCTAATCTGCTGTCAGGGTAGCCCATTCACCAATAAGTAGTGGACTTTCATGGGGCCCTGAAGAAACATGAACATATTTACATCAAAAACATTACGTTTATACAGAACAGTTAAAATAAAAATCCATAGTACATTTAGAAAGATATAACACAGCAATAATCACTATGAACTAGACGGACAATGAAAGCGGACAAAATATACAGTTCCCTAGGTAGACAAATGAACATCCCTTCACTGCTATTATGTAAAAATTTGTAGAACAGGTGTCACATGCATATTCACCTGTTCTACACAATTTTACATAATAGCAGTGAAGGGATGTTCCTTTATCTACATGAGGAACTGTACATTTTGTCCGATTTCATTGGCCGTCATGTTCATAGTGAATAGTGTGGCACAAACGACTTCTCGTTTGCAAAACTGGTTCATGCAGGTGATACTGCGGGGGAGGCATGCATGGGGCGTGGCACAGGTGAATGCGTTTGCGTGCCTTAGGGCTCTCTGGGAGCAGACGTGCATGGGTGTGAATGCATGTTGGAAACAGGATTGTGTCTAGGCTACGGCCTACATTATTATTCATGTCTACTGCCTCGCTCGGGTGACCTCATTTAATAATGACCTCGTTTAATGACCTCAATATTTTAAGTGACTATCGTCTCACTAATATTTTTGGTAACATATTAATTTGCTTGCTGTATTTGCTATTTTTGCTTGTTTCACGTTGTATATCATCTTATGTCAAGGCCTTCTTGCCCACCTATCATTACTGTTACGTCCTCTACCATTACAACCACTTCAACCAAATGTTAGTTTTATTTTTGGGAACCTATAATCTACAAGCTGAGCTTTTTAATAGGTTCCTTACATTTCACTCTGTATAACCTTCTATTCATTATAATTAATTTCGACGTCTTTTCAAAGAATTAATTATATAATGTGACACTTTTAGTATATTTCATATTATGTTCTAATTTTGTCAATTATGTGAATTCTTTTTATGGTGAAATGTGAAACAAAAATAAACTTGAAAAACTTGAAACTTGAAAATAATCATCATTAACCTAGTTCAAAAGTAATGCATATAGGAAAATAATGATTAAGAAATGAGAACATTTGAGCAATAAAAAGCTGGGGGGGGGGGGGGGGTTGTAAGCATACTAATATGTTTCCCTCTTCTTCTTTTTTCCACTTCTTTTTTTGCCAGGGGGGGGGGGGGCAAGGCCCGCTCGCCCCCCCCCCCCCCCCCTTGATCCGCGCCTGTACACCACACACACTCAACACACACATACATTTCCCATTCGACTTGGCCCCGATCCATTATATCAGAATATTGTATTATTTTCCGAGCCCAACCTTAACCACACTATTTGCGAGAGGGTTTGCAAACATTGCAGGTTTAGAGAATTTGATCTTTATAGATATGAAAGTCAATTTGAAAAAGTTAGAGGCTTAAAGACCGTCACCACTACTGGGCCAGAAGGGATTAGACCACACAGAGAGCCATCGAGGTCACTGTGACAGGTGGCCATCTCATTAACTCAGCTCTCATTTAACATAAGAAAAAGAGGATCATGGGGGACCAACAGGCACCGATTGGGGAAGTTTTCTATATAGAGGGAGCAAGTAGCTACAAGTATGGCAGTGTGCCTTTAAAGGTGAATAAGGAAAAGAAACATTTTATGTATATGGGTGAGGAAATTTGGAAAACCAGATGGGCCTTTATTTTGAAAATTCGTTAGGGAAGCAGAAATGTTAGGATTTTAGATCAAAAGATGATTTGAATTATAAAGAAATATTAAGTAAAATGAAAAAGCTTCTAGGTTGGTGGAAACAACGGGATTTGACTATCATGGGTAAAAATACATTTATTGAAAGCTTATGCAATAACAAAGTTAAATTATGTTTCATCCTTTTTTGTAGTCCCTTTATGGGTTTTTTACAGTTCGTCCCAGAAAAAACGAAACCGAGAATTATCGATGTTTTATCATAACTTAATCACAATTATAATTAATAAATGACACATATTTGTAAAGCTCCTCCTCTTTCATTTGATGCAACTCATATGATGCATATTTCACGCATGTGTGATTATAGCAATTTGAAGAGAGGATTCCAAAAAGGCTTTTGGCGGGCGGTATCTGAATTTCAAAGAGAAAATCACAATTCTAGAAAGTTCATTTTTTGCCCTTTTACATAACACCTCAATCAGGAAAAATGAGCCAGGAATTACATCACGTCTTTTGTCTTCTGAGTGCATGGCTGATCGTCCACGAAACGGAGTTACCGCAAGCTACGTTAAGCTGCGAATTGCAATATTGAATTTCCCGCCGATCATCGTGTGTTGCCTTTAATTGTCGTTGAAGAATCCGCTAGCGACCGCAGACGGCCGAAATTATCAGTCGCGTCCGTCGACAATATTTCAGCATGTTGAAAATTTTGTGGCGGCAAAAAAAAAAAAAATCGTTGTGATTCCGTTCAGATTTCGTCGGAGACCACAACCCTCATTGCCTTGAAGTTCCATGCCGTTCGATTCCGTCTCTAGTCGTTTTGAGGTCGTCACATGTTCGTTGGTAGTCGTCGTTGTCAACGACCATTGACGGCAAAACAACGGCAAGAGTAACGTCACATCTCGAACCCTGACGACACATTAAGCGGCAAGTAACGAAATCGTAACAACCTTGGTGCGACGATGAATTATGAATTTTGGCCAGAGGGTGACGGTTAATGACTGTTGATGGCGGGTCGTTTGCGAGTACATGCATCATTGCAAAGGCGGTCTGGGATGTGTTACGATTTTGAAACGATGGTCCACCATTTTAAACTTTTACGGCGATTTTTCACGTTTTGTTACGTATGTGAGCTTTGATGTCGGCCGCTGAGTCACGTCATCGTGGCCGCGCAACCCGCCGTCAGCCGCAATTCCTTGCCGCCAGCCAATCCGCTGCCAGCCGTCTGGCCTCGTTCCTTGTTGCCAGGCTCTGTCGGTACATCGTCAGTCATCGCCCAGACAACGTCCGATTTTGGTCACTCTGACTCCGTTCCCTGCCGCAGCCATTCGTCCCTCCCTTGCCGTCATGTTGTCGCTGAAGGTCGTTCCCACCCGTCATGGAATCTTGGTTTTCCCCTTTTGCCGTCGCTTTACCGCCAGCATCTTGTGATTTTCACGTCCGTCGCCTTTCGTGGGGTCTTTGCCGCTACCGTGTGAGCCGGCCTTTAAGTCTTTTGTCAACTCTGTTGTTGCTACGACAGGCAGCCAGTGAAAACGAACTCGTTTAATCAAATTATGGAAATGCAAGCATTACTTTAAACAAACAGAATTTTGTTATTCCTGGCTCATTTTCCTGATTGACGTGTCATACGAAAGGGCAGACAATGAACTTTCTAGAAACGTGATTTTTCTCTTTGAAATTCAGATACCGCCCGCCAACAGCAAGGCAAATGGAAAGGTATAATTATGCAGCTGTGGAGGCAACGAAGAAGTTGCAGAAGTGCAAATCATCTGGAGAGGATGAGAACATTGCTCTGCTGAATGTGAGGAATACTCCAAGTCAAGGTGTGGACTCCGCCCAGTTCAACGATTCCTAGGACGGCGTACCAAAACTAAGATTCCAACAACCCGGTCTCTGCTTCAACCCAACAGACAAAAAAGTAAGCATGAGAGACACCAACTTGAGCTTAACAAGAAGAGGCAGGCAACGCATTTTGACAAACAGACCAAGGAATTACCTGATCTTGATGAAGGTGATGTGGTGCGGATAAAGCCATTTCGCCATAGAGAAGGCCGTTGGAGGAAAGCAGTAGTACTCCGACGACTAGGTGAACGATCTTATGAAGTAGACCACGACAGTTCAATCTACAGAAGTAACAGATAACACTTGAGGGCTAGCAGAGAACTACCTGATCCAAAGAATCCTGTTCTGGTCACCTCTAGACCAGAGCCAGATCATCCTCCATCTGGTATCCAGTCTTCTACCAGCCCTGTTCTGGTCACCACTAGAACAGAGACAGATCGTCCTCCATCTGGTATCCGGTCTTCTACCAGCCCTGTCCTGGTCACCTCTAGACCAGGGACAGATCGTCCTTAATCTGGTATCCGGTCTTGTAACAACCCTGATCTGGTCACCACTAGAACAGAGACGGATCGTACTCCATCTGGTATCCAGCCTTCTACCAGCCCTGTTCTGGTCACCACTAGAACAGAGACGGATCGTACTCCATCTGGTATCCAGCCTTCTACCAGCCCTGTTCTGGTCACCACTAGAACAGAGACAGATCGTACTCCATCTGGTATCCAGCCTTCTACCAGCCCTGTTCTGGTCACCACTAGAACAGAGACAGATCGTACTCCATCTGGTATCCAGTCTTCTACCAGCCCTGTTCTGGTCACCACTAGACCAGAGACAGATATTCGCACTGAGGGCCCCCATTACACTACCTACCCTGGAGGAGACAGGTCTACTGATGACGTCAACCTACTGAGAAAACCACCTATTGTTCCAGTAAGACGTTTGACTCGCCAGCTAAGATGTCCAGAGAAGTATCAGGATTTTGTTTCACGTTAATCAAAGACAAATAAAAAGAATAAAGAAGTATCGACATGTTTGTTTTGGCCTATTTTTCATAATATGCAACTTTGACACTAATAACATTAATAGAGGTCATTGTTCCTATAATTCATTGTGAGGTTTTGACTTTGGAATCCCATTTTCTGAACATAAATTTTCGCGTTGAACTTTAAAAAAAAACACACTTCACATGACGCCTATTGGACAATGATGTTGCAGTTTAAAGGTACTATGTCCCATTTGCAGGCCAAAAAAAATGAAGATTAAATTCCAATGGCATTGAAAGATAAAACTCATTTAGAACTGCCCTAAAAAAAAGGGGGGGGGCTTGAAAATGTCTTTAAGTGGGAAAAACAACGACTTTTAGTTGTCGAATCGACTGAAGAGCTATCGAGCCAGTAAGTAATAGTCTGATTTTTATACCATTATACCGAATGGTCGTACGTTTTATGCAGCGCAAAGATTCAATCAGTTTAATTTTGGTCATTACAAGAAGTGGGTTAATGATGTAGACAAATGCCCAAGACATATACCCTTTACAGTTCATTGTATGTATGTTATTACAAATCCAGTCAGTCACTCAATAATGTCTGTCACTGAAGTCTAGCAAGTAAACGAGTTTCCTTGCATAGTTTGAATATTGGGACACTGCTAACGTTTAAATTTCACAGATAGAACATACATAACATATTCATAATTCCTGCAAAGTTCTACTTAACATAATTTGATGTTGGCTGCAAAAACGGACATAGTATCTTTAAGGGGGGGTCTTAGGGTTGCCAACTCTTTTGAGAGAGAAAATGTTTAGCGGCGAATCAGCAGGGGGGGGGGGGGTATGGAGCACCATTTTTTTTAATCAACCCCCCCCCCCCCCTCTTAAGCACAAAGAGGGGGGGGTGGTGGGGGTCGCGCGAACCTCCCGAACCTCTAGTTTGTACGGGGTTGCAGTTATATGATGCTCCAGTACAGATGTTATTGACTCTGAATAGACTCCTAACCAACATTTTAAACTGAACTCTTGATAGACTGGATCATTGATATACTCCAGGAGGACATTTTCTCATATTTAATATTTATTGACTTTATTACATTGTAGAGGTCACATAAACAATTTCTAGTAAACAGTTTTGGTATACTATTTTGTCTTTGGTCAATGTTCCAAC